>BJKM01001328.1:0-17500 GCA_015082035.1 Chaenogobius annularis | reverse complement strand
ACACACAAGTTACAGCAAATGTCACTGCTTTTACGGATGAATCTGAGATCTAATAGTGCTTCTTTACAGTTACAGCCCTTTTCACTCTTCAGTCTTTAGGCCTTTCTCCATGTCGATCAAACTTTTTGGAGCTGCTCTCCTCAGCTCTGAAGCTGAAGCTCTTTCCAGTCAAATCAATGCACGGCTTGCTCTTTCTTTATCTTGTTACAAACGACTAAGTAAATGTCTGGAGCCGCCAAATGAGTGCTTGAAGTTTTCTTGAATTCAATGTTTTCAGTGAATGTAAAAAACAGTAAATTCCTCAATTACCCTCAGACTGACAGTGCCACACAGAGCCTCGGGAGCCTCTGGACGGCTCTGGAGCCTCATAGGTCTGGAGCTGGGGTCTCTGGAGCCTCTGAGCTGAGCCTCTGGAGCCTCTGGCAGCCTCTGGAGCCTCTGGGAGCCTCTGGAAAGCTGGAGCCTCTGGAGGCCTCTGGAGGCCGTCTGGAGCCTTCTGGAACCTCTGGAACTGACTCTGGAGCTGGGAACTCTTGTGTAATGTTCTGTGGTATTTGTCTCTAAAGAAGTGCTGCATGAACGGTCCCGCCCGGGCTCAAAGTGCAGCTCTGACGTCACATGACTTTACCAGTTAAATAAAACATGAAGAAGCGTGAACTAAGATCAGTTCATTTGAATTGGAGACAATGTGAGGCCATTTTTTCTCCTGTTCGTTCCTGTTCCGTTCTCAAAATCAATAAACTTTAACAGGAAAACAGGATGAAAAACAGAGTTCAGTAAGACAGGTGCCTCCACAGGTCCGAGATACCTGGCATCAGAGAAAGAAACATGCACCAAAGAACCTCTTATGGCTTTGCTCCATTGGAAGACTTTCTTTGAGGAGAAATCTTCAGCAAAATTCAGCGTTTTAAGCTCAGAATCAGTGCTTTATTTAGTCTGGACTAAAGAAGTGAATTGTACCTAATTAATGCTGCCGACAGTAATTCTGAAGTCTTGTTAGAACTAGAATGAAATGGCAGAATGGCGTCACCAACAAGGGAGTCCCAACTTTATTCTCCTGTTGGTGGCCCATCGTGAAGGATCTGCTGCGGTTCTAAATATCTGAGAACTGGGCGTAATTCAGAAAAAGCTGTGGTTTTGGCAGGTTCTCACACACTAAACTATAACTGACCTACAACCATAATAGTCCTCCTTCACCTTCACGAAAACTGCCTCTCCTCTCCATCACAACATTCAGGCTTCTGATCTCACAAACACTTGCAAAAGCGTCAAACATGTCGCGTCACGCTCACTGTGGATTCCTATCCCGTCTTTCAATAGATCACGTCCTTGCCTCCGAGCATCCGTTTCCCAAACCGCACCCCTGTATGAGCATGATTTGATATCTTGGATGAGATGTATGTAGGAATATGTGTGTTTTTTGAGATCGCTTATTTGTAAGTTTTATATCACTTGTTTTTACGTCTCAATTAAAGACTAATAAGAATAAAGCTGTTCTGTCAGTTCTAAAGTTCAGATTAGCCTATGTTACTTTCTAACAGTAAAACAGGAGCTGTTAATCGCTTTGAAAGAAGTAAATCCACGGGTTTCATTCAGACACAAAGAATGTTATTACATAATAAATGCTGCACTTATTTTTCGACCAAATGAAGAAAAACTGGTCAATCTAAAACATTTTTCTACAGTTGCAATGCCCACACACTCAAAACAAAAGAGCGAATAAAGAACTGACAAACTCTTCCACTCAAGTTTCACTAGCTTTGAGTTCAACACTGGCTTGTTATCCTGGTTTAGTTCCTGTTTAGGCCCTGGTTTTAGTCCGGTTTAGTCCTGGTTGTAGACCTGGTTAAACCTGTTTAGACCTGGATAAGACCTGGATTCCTGGACCTTGGTTTAGAACCTGGTTAAGACCTGGCTTACTTGGTAGCTCCTGTCTGCGACTTGTATTGTAGTCTCTGGTTGAGGTCCAGAGTTGTAGACCTGGTTTAGTGCAGTTTAGACCTGGTTATCCTGGAGTTTAGACCTGGTTCAGACCCTGGTTCCAGTCCTGGTTTAGAACCTGGTTTAGACCTCCCGTTTAGAACCTCGTTTTAGACGCCTGCGCTTGACCTGGTTTAGTCCTGGTTTGGACTTGGTGTTAGTCCTGGTTTGGACTTGGTTTAGTCCTGGTTTAGTCCGTCCCGTTTAGTCCTGGTGTTTGTCTAGTGTAGGAACCTGGCGTTGTGGACCTGGTTTTTAGCCTGCGTTAGTCCTGGATTTGAAGTCCTGGGGTACTAGACCTCGTTTAGACCTGTTCAGTCCTGGTTCAACCCTTTTCAACCTGGTGAACCTAGTTTAGACCTGGGTGTAGTCCTGTGTCAGTCCTGCGTTAGACCTGGCTTTGACCTGGTTTAGGCCTGGTGGTTAGTCCTGGTTTTAGAACTGGTGTAGACCTGGCCTTTAACCTGGTTAGACCTGCGGTAGACCCTTGGTTTTAGACCTGGTTTTAGAGGCCTGGTCTGTAGACCTGTTTAGTCCTGGTGTTAGTCCTGGGTGTTGGACCTTGGTTAAGACCTGGTTTAGACTCTGGTTTTAGTCCTGTTTGGACTGGTTTTGAGACCTGGTTGCAGACAATGGTTTAGATCCTGGTTTTAGCTTGAGTTCACCGTTCTCTGGTTGCAGCCTCTCTGGTTCAGACCTGGTTCAGACCTGGTTCAGACCTGCGTTTATCCTGGTTAGCCTGGTTAGTCCTGTTAGACCTGTTTGTGACCGGTTTTAGACCGTAAGTATCTCGGTTAGTGTTGGCGGTTCTAGCCCTGGTCTCAGACCTGGTTTAGTCCTGTTTGAGTCCTGTCCGTTTAGAATCCTGGGTAGACCTCGGTTTGAGAACCTAGTGATTTAGACGCGGTGTATGAGACCTGGTTAGACCTGGTGTAGACATGTTTAGGACCTGGATTTTAGACGCGTGTGTAGACCTGGTTTTAGACCTGGTTGGACCTGGTTAGACCTGGTTTAGTCCTGGTTTATTCTGGTTCAGCCGTGTTCAGACTCTGTTTAGGCCTGTTTAGTCCTGTTTAGAACTGGTTATAGACCCTGGGTTTAACCTGGTTAGACCTGTGTTTTAGGACCTGTAGTAGAGTCGGTCAACGTCGAGTTCATCACAGCGACTGTGAATTTACGTCCTGTTTAGACCTGGTTTAGTACTCCTCGGTCTCTAGACCTGAGTGTAGACCTAGGTTTAGACCTGGTTTAGACGCCTATGTAGTCCTGTTTTAAGTCCTCTGCGTGTTTAGTCCTGGGTGTGGACCATGCGTTTAGACCTGGTTTAGACCTGGTTTAGGTCCTGTTTAGTTCTTGTTTCCAGTCCTGGTTCAGCCCTGTTGCAGAACCTGGTTCAGACCTGTTCAGTACACCTGTTATAGATCACTGTTTAGTCCTAGTTTATCCTGGTTTAGACCTGGTTTTGACCTGGTTTAGACCTGGTTAGTCCTTGGTTTAGTTCTGGTTCAGCCCTGGTTCAGACCTGGTTTCAGACCTGGGTTTAGTCACTGGTTAGTTCGAAGTTTCAGACCTGGTTCAGACCTGTGTTCAGAAACCTGTTTAGTCCTAGATCTAGTCCCCTAGCGTCGCCTTGGTTTTCAGGAGCTTACTTGAAACACAAAGAACTCATGATCAACCAGAAGAAAGCTTGATCTCGTGTGCTTCCAGATGGTCTGTGGACTCCATGATGTAGAAATCTGAAATAGATCATCCAAAGCTCACTGTAATTGGAAGAGGGATATTCTGAATCGGGAACCCTAATGCCACTGAACGACCAAGATTCATTTTATCGAAACTTCCTTCACGTTCAAGGACAAACACGACCAATTACTGAAAGAGAACAAAGTCCTTCAAAGGCACGAAACATCTTTATAAAATGAACGCTTTCTCTGACACGGTTCTGCATTGAAGAAGCACAAAGAACTCCTCTCAAACCGGAGAGAGCTGAAGGGAAAGGGACGTTGCCTTTCTCACAAAGTACCAACAACTGGTTTGTGCACCCTTCCACCGTCCAATTAAAATGGCCTTTGCAAGCTTTCAGTGTTCTACACTTGGCGTTTAGTTAGAACTTCGTAATTGATGTCGAGCGGTCAACACACCCTTCTGTAAGTGAGTTAGACGCGTTCTGACACTTATTGGAGGAAAGGATGGACAAATCTCATAATGGTCTGATCGCTCCACACACAAATGGCCCTCAATTGAATCTCAAAAGGACCATGCAAATACTACCATGGAGCCCACTTTAACGCCTCTGTGATTAAATTCGCCATACAGGTGCGACGATTATCTGGCGAGCAAAGCCAAATTATATTTGCCGACTTAAACGTTTGCGACATCTCATAACGTTGTTATGTATGTAGTTTCCCTTTTAGCATACGACATTCTGCGATCTGTGATAAACTGAACTCACTACGACTTGAGAACCTCGAGTTTCTGTGCTGGCTCTGTTTCTGAAACACGGGCTGAATGAAGTTGACTCTTCTACTGATCAACACAATGTTCGGTACATTTTGTAGAAGGAAAACGAATAAAGCCTGGGTGCACTTTGTCTGATATACATTTTGAAATGGAATTGAAAGAAAGACCTGGAGTATCCACTTTATGGCAGAATGCCGAAATAGAAATCATGTTAAGTGCTAGAATTCGCCAAAACGTGAGAGTTTTGGGCGCCGCAAGCTAATGGCCTCGCTGGGATGGATCATTGATGGTCCCTCCGCCTGTCTGATCAAATAGTATTTGACATCTATTCTAATTGAAAGCGTTCCTCTTGTCATCTGCCACTGAGAGGATTACGAGTTCAAACACAACTGCACATCGTATGTACGAGATAGCTGAAATTGTAGATATTCTGAAAGATGAATTGGATTCTACACTGATTTTCTGAAATACATCAACAACAAGCCTCGACAAGCTCTCGATCTGCCAACTTAACATTGATAATAAGAGGGACAAATGCTGTAGAGAAAACCATCACCCTTCAGGGTTCTCAGCTTCTTATCCCGACAGTTCTTCGGATAACGATCTCCCTGGTTTCTAGTGTTTTTACTACAGACTTTACAGCGAAAAACAGAACTTAGTTGAAACATTGTAATTTTACGCCAAATATTTAATGAGGAACTTATTCCAAAAAGCTCATGACCAAGACTTCGGATGGAATGAAGTTCTCACACATCCTAGGATGAAGACACTGGAACACCAAACTTGTATATGAATAATTAGCGCCGTGCTCTTGACAAGACGTTTTCCGTTTGTTAAACCTAGAGCAAAAATAGAAAGCAAAACGACATAAACCGTGGATTACTCCCTACAATAATACACCTCCTCTGCTACCAATCAGCGCAGAGCCCGCCACCACTTAGGACCCTTCATGCAGTCAGTCGGCCGCTTCAGATGTACTGCCAACCCGGACCACCTCCCCTTTCTCACTCACTCATGTACCCCCACTTTAATTCTCATTCATCCTGCTTCGGGATAGCCCTTTGCTCCACATCTCCCACCACCAGTCTCCAGACCCTGGGGGGAACATCGAATTCATTGCGTATTATGAAGCGGCCATAATCGTCCTCCGCCTTGCGGTCTGGACGCCACAATAACGCACGTCAATAAGAAACTTGCTAAGCACTGTTCGTTTCTCAGTGTGTTATGTGCTGAGTATCGTCCTCCAGTCGTTACAGTACACAGGATAGGCAGTGAAAATTATTCTCATTTTGTGGTCAATATCAGGTCCTTCACTGGACAAAAAATATCACTTCACAAGATAAATCTCTTGAAACAATCGATGAGCTTAATGCTGGCTGCTCAAAACAGACCCTTGTGGATATAGCTTTTTGATTGTGCCAATCGCGACATTGAGAGAATGCATGACTGACTCAAAATGAAGACGCTGACCTCCAGGATCATTGAGCGACATTTGCAGGACTAGATCTTAGAAGAGGAGTAGTAGAGCGTGCTCCTCTTATAACTGTAGCACTGTTGTACCTTTATGTTCTCTGCCCATCCAGGACTGTTCTGTCTCGCAGCGCATTAATAAAATTCACGGCTTTTCCCTAGAGTGGCGGGCTTACCATTCTAGGGGCGGCTTTTAGCGGCCCTTCGGAGGGCAGCTTACAGGCTAAGACGCCTTTAAGGCGAAGCCTTCACCCCAGGTGCGGCTTTTAAAACTGCCTTTAGGCGCGGCGCAATCTTTGCGAGGAAGTGCGTCGCGTCTAGTCCACTCCACCCTCAGCCAGGCAGACTTCTTAGCACCCTCGGTTTTAGACTTTCTTCAGACCCGGTTTTCAGACTCGTGTTTAAAGGCAAGCTAGGCAAGTTTATTCCGTCTTTAGGTGAGCGCAGCGAAACTTCATAACAAGGCACCATTTCAAAGTGCTCCACAAAAACAGGCGAAAAACATGCAGTTATAAACTCACACCAGCACCATGACAAAACGTCACCATAATTCACTTTACAAGACATAGAAAGAGGAAGAGTGCCAACTATGAGAAAGCTTCAGTCTACTTGCTCCAGTCCAAAACAAAACAGTTTTTCAGTCGTTTGATTTAACATTCTCCAGAGTTAGAACCTGTCCTCCATTGCCTCAGCAAGACTGTTCCAGATTTAGCGCATGGAACAACTGAAATGCTAGCCCCCACTGTTCAGTCCTGACTCTGGGCAACCAGGCAGGAGGCCAGAGTCCGCTGAGTCGCTCAGTATGGCTCGAATGGTATGCATTTCTCCTGGCGAACAACGCTCCATATGTACTTTGGTGCCTAGTAACCATTGAGAGGATCTTTGGTATACAAAGACAGAGCTGCTTGAAGTCTCTTCTCCTGAGCCGACTAGGGTGGTGCGAGCGCATAGACCCTGAGCAACGGTGACTAATCCTTGAGTTCAGCTTCCTGGTTCGTAGTCAGACGCCGGTTACAGTCGAGTGTTCTGGAGCGCCTGGGTACAGTCACAGTCCTGTCTTTTTACAGTCTCCTAGCGAACCGCCCATCGTAGGTGCCAGTGAGCAGGCACGTTAGCACTGATGAGTCTAAGTTGAAGCTACAGATACAACGCTGATGCGAGTCGCGATGGATTAGAGTTCTTTCTCCAGGTCTGGAATTTAGACACTCCCCTGAGACTTCTTTAGCGTTTGGCAATGTTTTTAGATCTGAGGTACAAAGCGCATGCTTATGATGTGATTATGACTCGCTCTCTGACGTGTCGCTGTTAAAAAATTCAATGTCTGAGTCCATTATTACCCCCAGATTGCTAAACCTGATGTGTTAGGTTTTTTAGAGCAGTGACTTTGGAACATGCGGACTTCAGTTAACAATTTCATTTGTTTCTGTGGCCCAAAGATCCATGATTTCCCAGTTCTTGTCTGAGTTCAGCTTGTGATAAAGTTTGTTTTGCATTCCATCACACTGATTCTGTGTGTGTATCGTTATGGATACTCTTTACCGTGCGTCATTCTGGTTTCCTAATATATTTCATCCTGCCGTCACAGTGAGCACACCCCATATTTAATTTTCAATTGTCTTCTTGACGTATCTATAGTGATGTTGATATGATCAGCATCCTCTCGGTGTACGTTATCATAAGTCTGAAAGCTAATCTGATTGGGTACAATCTTCCAAATAGCAGTGTAGAGGCTTGAACAGAAGGGTCCCAGGAATTTGACCGTCTTGGGGCACCCCGACAGGTCGAGGGAGGGCCAGCTGGCCATCGTGAGACACAGTACTGCTACCAATTTAAATAGAAGAATTTCCTTGTCTTAACAGATAGGAGCTTTAGACCGTGTTTAGCCGCGACGATTAGTGGCGGCAGTGGAATGTCCTGAAGGATCATGTTTGTTGGCGAACTCGGGCATCACGGTTATTTGCTGGAAGGTTGGGTGACAGTCTAGAAGTGATGTGTGGTAGGGCCAGTGATGCCCACCGCAGACAGCCTCTCGTCTCGGTAAGAGGGTCCCATGATCGTACAGTGTTACTAACCTAGAGAGCAAAGCAACAATCTATAAATAAGTCTAACAGAAATTACAGACTGAGTTGTCTCTGCCACGACGAATCAGTGATTTCAGCGTGTAATAATGGATAAAAATTAATTCGTTCACCTTGACAAGCAGTCGAAAAGAGATCTGCACTGTCTGATTGATAAGCGGAAGGGTCTAGGTTAAAACCTTGACTTAGTAATGAAAGAAACATTCAACACATGAGTAGTCCGATTGACCTATGAGAAGTGCTAGCATATAGAGGAATTATCACAGGGTCAGCGTGTGGCTCAACCGATAGACGCTGTTGAGTCAGAGGAGGCGCGACTCTAGCTGTCCCCCGTCACATATGTTGGGATCTGTCCTTGGCTTATCAAAGAGTATTAGACGTTATGGAGGATTCCTCTCCCGGGCTTCTCCGCGGTAATACTCCACTGCTACTCCGGCACACCCACTTGCTCTTCCGGCAGATGCTTATATGACCGCAATTTTCAAAGAAAACATTGGGAATTTAATCAACAAGAACTATAGAGAAGTAGCGGCCTACATATGCGTACGACCTATTTGAGTGCAGTCGGTTGCTAACAAACTGTTCAGCGCAGACTTCCTCAAGAAAAAGTCTCCAGCAGTGACAACGGTGATCAGGATATTCATAGGTGCAATTTAAGGTCGCTTGGATGATTATCGTTTAACCACACAATCAGATAAGTCATCAGCTAACGTTGCTAGAACCGCCCATGACTGATCTCCCGAGAACTTTGCGTGATGTACTCATCTTTACGAAGTATATAGGCGTGCCATCTTACTCACCGCCCAATCGATGCCCAGCCCTGTTGAATAGTTCAGCATTTTCTATAGTGAGCTGCGATTGTAAAGGATTCCGATTGGCTTTTCAGTGCGAGTTTATTAATCATGTCGCAAGTCGTAGAATTATTATCTACGCATATTTGTTATTACCTATCCGCCTTCTAGAAAAACCAATATGTCATGAGAGAATTAAGTAAATGCAATATACTTCACACTACACCCGTCCAGCATCTTATAGAAACGTGAGATGCCATTGTGTATAGTTTCTAACCCGCGCATGTGGTCTGTTAAATCACTTAGGAATGTATGAGGCTGTTTGTGAGTTCACTCATGATTTTTTGTAAGGCAACACGACAACAGCCAGCTTGTATTCACATAGCAAGCTCTTTAGCCGAATGATGAGTACATGATAGAGAGTCATCCTTCCCTAAGCCTGGTGATTGCAGTCTTAGAAGAGAGATGGTTATGAACTACATGAGACTGTGAAATGAGTCTTAAGTCACATTTTTCAAACGGTTCTCTGCATTTCACAGATCAGGAGATAATAACGAGTCTATCTGTTCCACAACTGGCTAGTCATTAATTTTATGAGTGCTCCTAAGTAGAAGACTACCGAGCCAACCAACTTAGAAGAAAAAGTGAGAGAACAAAGATAGCTGGGTCTGGGATTTGGAAAAACAAATTCAAATGGATTTACAGAGCCAAAAGAAGAGACAACGAGAAATATGCAAGATCTATACCCATAACATGACTATATCTCGAAGACTCTACATGAGACCTTCAGATATTTGAAGACATCAATCCATAACCCTTTAATAGAAAATTTAGTAAAGATCTGTACGAGTTGCTGTACCCTACATGCTAGATGATGCACATTGTGTGAAACCAGGTAAAAATTAAAAATCGTGTAGATAGGAAAATAATATTGTCCCTCTTCTTGTTCGTCCTATCAAAGATGTCTGTTCATATAATAAAGATTGATCATCGTCTCTTTTGTGCTGTGCCATGTCATCAAATATTTAATATTATCTTAGCCTCCTGACCACATAGTCTCTGTAAACCTTGATGGACTGCACCCAAATGTATCCAGGTAACCTATTATTAAATACACTTTTAGGTTAGTGTTTACTACTTACTAAACCCATTTGTGAGTGTTCTCAGAGCTGATAAATTTACGATTGTGAACAAATGTCTCTCAAACTTGCCGATGCTCAATAATCGAACGTCACTCTTAAATAATATGGTACAACTGTGATTATATATCTACTGCCGATTCGAGTTGTCCTCACTAAAATCTGAAAGTTGATCATGAAATTATGCCTAGAAGGCTAGCGTGCTTACACAGTGATATATGGTATTTTTTATTGTGCACGAATTCTTCTAAACCGGATACAAATTTTATCTTCTCAACCTGCTGTTCCCTAAAGAGAGTTGACGAAGCATAAGAAGTCGTACTCTGCTCCTTCGCTCCTCTAATTTCTCGTTGGTACTTCCACAGAAGATGACTTTGCACATAGCACATGCTATGGGCGTCGACTGACAGGATGATTGCGTTAATTAGGATTCATTCTTCTTATACTACTGTGCGCTAGTAACTTATATGTCCTACCTTATATACATTTGGTGTTATTACTTCTTTACCTTAAATTTTGGCGCGTGCAGTCTTATTATAATATGAGAAGGTATGATTAGCCCTACCTATGTCTGTATATTTGCCAAAAAAAGGGTTAGCACAAATCTTTAACTAATCAACAGCTTATCTTTGTTCGGTTGTTGCAACAGGAAAGTCACTGTGTTAGCCTTTACTCCTTTGAAAATATCCTTTACTGTGGAGCATAGAGAAAATTATTGTTTTCTCTTAGAGGGGAAAGTAAAGGAAGGTAGAACAGAGAAATGATTGGGATGGTGGGGTTTTAAGTAATGAAGGGTGAGGGATGAAGATAACTAAGGTGAGTATTAATAGTAAGAGTTATCTTATTTATCTTTGTTTTTTCTTCCTCTGACGAAGAGAGATAATTCTTAACACAAATGTTTTTTAATATTTGGAGTAGCTGCCTATCGAATGACTACGAACTTACTATGGAAACACAACCCTAATGGATGTGACGTGTGAATAAAATTTGAAGTCGAAGCTTAAAAACTATATTTCCCGCACAAAATTGACGTAACCAATCTAATGGATGAATTTAGATATTCGCAGATGTAAGAAACAGAATTTTATTTCTTTGCCGGACTACAGCGGGCGCCACAAATTCTGTTATTAAATTCTTGCCACTAACAAGAGTATGTTAGAAGATCCAACCTATGTTATATATTGGCACAGAGGAGCCGTTCCGACATTTTCATTAGCAGCTTCTAGGAGAGACAACTAAAAGCCTAGCAATATTAATCTAACATATGCTGCGTAGTTTTCAAAACATAGAGTATCTGATCGTCAACCCAGACCTAGAGATCGATCAAGCATCGCTCTACAAAGCATTATCATTGTAATCTCTTCTTTCGTCCCCCTTATAGGATGGTACCGCCCACAATAACGCCCTAAATAAGAATCTCAGCGGACAATGCATAATAACAACCTTAAGGGGCATTTCAGAAAGCTTAAGAATCCCTAATCAAAGCTATACCTCCGAGTTCGGAGATCTATAGGTATATATCTGTCCTTTTAAATCCTCACAACTGCAGATACCGAACGCCAACTAAATTAGAAATTTACGGGCCGTTCGTACCCTTCCACCGATTTAACTCTGCAGGATACATTGGACACATATGCTATTTACAATTATTTTCGGTTCAAGTTGAGGAAAGTCGTATCAGATTAGCTGGGCAGAGACTAGGTAGCTCAAGCCGGACATAACCGTTTATAAAGAATACATATCGATACGGTGCCCAAAACCAACGACCAGGTAACTCTCTTACTTAACTCTGTACATGGAGAAGTAGGAGCACAATATCATTGGCTTGAGGAATGTACTTGAATCATTCAATACAAAATTTATTGCCTTCGCATTATTGCACAGTGACGTCGTTTCATGTAATCGCGCTCTGATGCTAGATTCATCACTTGAACAGTAAGCCATGTTATGATTATACTAAAGGGCTGACGTTTTCCTGGGTTATGTTAAATAGTAACATATGTGATGAGTACTAATTCTGATATATAATCACGAACTGAATCGAACGAGTTATAACTAATGTTGAAGAAATACATTCCGAAATATGATATAGCTACTGGCGTGCTCTTCATTTGGATGTAAGTTTTGATGTGTCGCTCCCTGAACTCACTAAAATAAAGTGTAAATAATGTCAAAAGCTTAATCTTGCTACATAGTTACTCAAAACCAGACAAATGCAAAAACTGGGGGGAAGATACAAGATATTGTCATAATCGTGCGTATGCAGATAGTGACAGACGGAGGACTTCGTTGAGAAGCATGGTAGTTACGGCAAGTATCGTATCTGCAAAGGGTAAATATTTACATCGCTCCAGCATACAATCAAGTGAGAGAGGAGTTGTCAGCAGAGTTTGTTGTCTCTTACTATCGCTGTCTCTATTATCGCCTTGATGTCTTCATCGAGTCAGCGTGAATTTACTAGAGTCTCATTCTCTCGTCAGTCTTGGAGCAGGCTGTTTTTTTAGTCTCAGCCTGAGACAGTAAGCGATATTCATCTAAATCGTGAGAATGAGATTGATGTGTGTCAGTGCGTGAAAGTTCTCAAATGATCCAGTGATCACAAAGTTCAAATCTTGTCAATACCGATTTAATGAGCGAAAAGAGGAAATTTCACCGCATAACAATAAGTGATGATAGACCAGTAATTTTCTATTATGACTTAAGTTTGCAACACAATAATGACGTTTCACACACACATACACGCCCAATCGCAACTTGCACATAATCTTACGGCCACCATGGTCAGACCTTACATATTAGCCACATAAAACATGGCGTTCAAGAGGTATGGCAGTTTTAGATAGTGTATTTACGTCCCATAATATATTAGACAGCTCGTGGACGGGAAGATTAAAGTTGGGCCAGTAACCAAAGTATCGGCTGTAAACTTATCAGGTTGAAGTAGATATGCAGAAAACGTCTGTCCAATGCGTGCTTCTGAATTAAAAAAGCAACAGGGTACTATCTCTCAGAACGCGTGACACCAAGAGGGTACAAAGTTTGCTGGATTTAGTTAAAGCAAATTACGTTGCAATCTTAATGTATAATTAGATAGCCTTTGTCGAGAAAAACCATAATAATGCAGTGCAGAGTTTCATATTACCTCTGACACACTACACATCATCCTATAAATACAAAGCTATATCTACTAGCAGAGGCACAAAGACTTATACAGTTGTGATCTGGCTAAGAATGCGATTTGAAGTTCTCTAATAATAAGTCACACTACCAACCTGAATTTTCTATCTAGAAAGATTAGTCACTACAGATCTTCTGTGATATCGCATCTGCAATAGTTACAGATAACGTCCTGGGGAAATTCGAGCCTTCCTGGATACTTTATTTTAGTACGGTGTGATGCTTTAGAATATATCAGAACTCTCCGTACTGTATTAGTGGTAACAACTAGACAGCTATAGCGTCGTTTCGTACGTGTAGGCTTACCGTCTGCTGGACAGACAATTTGTGCGCGCAAGGAAAATTCGTTGGCTTTTATTACAATTACTAATCCTTGTCGGATTTCTGATTCAATAATAACTTCCATAATAAATTACTCGCTAATAGCTAGCCAGTTTTACCGTGGAACAAAAGTTGTGTAAACAATCAAGATACCAGTGTAACCTGTTCGAATATCTATCTTTCTAACTCTTATCTCATTCGCGAGGACTCATCACTGACGCATGCCTCTATTAGAGGCTTACTGCTATGTACTATCATAGAATATGATTCTTATATTGGAAGTCCCTATAGGTAGCCCAGGAGCCCACATTCCTACTCTCATTGCCTTAGAGATCGCAATCCTGATGCTAGAATGGTGCAATCGTAATCTATAAAGTGAATAAGACTAGAGTATTCTTTAGAGTTTTCCATAACACAAACGCCTGCCACAGAAGGACCTGAACATATTCCCATCAACCAATAATTAGCTCACGAATAACCGAAATGAACTAGTCACCAAATGTCCTTTGGCATGTCAGTTTGCTCTCTGACTTTGAAATAGGTCGTCGACGTTCTGTCGTCTTTACATGAGCAGTCTGAAGTGCAGTGGGATGAGCATTTGCTCGGAAGCCAAGCAACGACGTATAAGCTGTGGATTTGTACATCACAACCCACAAGTAAAAGAGACAAAAACCAAGGTCGTCTCCTGTACGCCGCCTTACCACACTGCTACCATATAGCAGATACCAATGACTATAGGCGACAACAGATACGTGGAACACTTCTATCATGAAACTCTCTTCTTAATTTCATTGACCTATCCGACGGTCTTACTGTTTGATACTCTAAGATTATGGTTATCGATGATGCTACAATACAATAGCCAGATAGTCTCTATTAAATGGAAAGATTGTTATGTGTGTACACTATGTGCACATAGCAAGAACGAGAAGAACGACTGAATACGTCGCCCCACGTGCCGTTGTGGTTGCCTCTCCCTGTACCTGATTTTTAACCACCATTTTACCGAAAACTCTAATTTCTTTGAAGATAATCCTAAACTCTTCTGAGTAAAATAGTTTGGTCTGTGTGGAAAGTAATTATGATTCCTCTTGTACTACGCAAGACTACAGGGCGACCTGAAATTAACATTAGACCTCCTGAGAATCTAGGAGGTCTGGGACCACTCTTTGGACCAGTACATATTCACCCTGGCTCTAAATTTGCATGTTTCACACAGAGATATTATATCACCGTTGTCCACCGGAACAGAATCTGAACTTAAACCACTATATGTAGGACGAATCGTGCCTAATATATATATGAGATGGTAGTTCTTACTTTCTGGCGTGACGTGTGTATAAAATTTTGGTATTATTGTGGTAGCTGTAAAAATCTTGATTGTGTTCTCCTGTGTTCTCCTGTGTTCTCCCATGTTTATTTAAAGTAATTTTGATAAATTGGTTTCTTGCTCAATATGTGTCTGTTTAGGTGACAGGGCCAGATAAGGACGCTTTCAAGCAGGACACTGGTTACATTTTAGTGATTCAGACGATGATTCAATCATTCGGGGAATGAAGTAGTTTGACTGTTTTTTAAAACAGAATTTACTGATTAAAGGGGGGAGAGAATAATGTTTTAAAAAATCCTAGATTACTACTTTTTATTATTACTTAATAACTACTTTTTTGACTTATTATTATTATTACATTTGCATTATTACTTTTTACATTTTTATTATGCTTATTATTGATTAAGGTTTATCGCTATTAATTAGGATTCTTATTAATCAAATGCTAATTTTGCTCATATTAAGGTAATGTGAGGATGAGATATTCAGTACATTTGTGGTTCAAGGTTTCTCCTCTGAAAGGTTTTGCTTCAGCTAATTTTTAAATAATATATATTTACTATCTCTTTGGGTTTGAGATTATTAATTGACTTATGACGATTTTTTTTTGTTAATGTGATTTATAATAAAACAGGGTTTCATATAATTATCAGAAGACGTGGGGATTGTAATGGACAAATGTATCTCTATCAAAGTTGCAAATAATGTCATGTCTGTGTATCAGATAATATTATCTTAGCGCTCCGGCCAAGTCGTGGGTCAAAACCTTGAAAGGTGTCCTCAATTGTAATCAATTGAGAGCTGATTTGATTGTGACAATGTGCGTACGTGTGTCGATGTATGTGACTGTCTTTAAAAGGATGTATACTGTCATGTTCTGGTCAGGACGGGAGAGATGATCTTGTCAGGGAAAGTGTTTCTATTTACTGTGCACAAGTAAATAAAGATCCACCTGTTGAGAACGACAAACTCTGTTTACCTCTCTATTTCTTGGTACTTTTCCACAGAAATGCCACAACACTGGGGACACTTACGCGCTGAGTAAGACCGACAGGTGTTCAGTCTGTGACAACGCTCACATGAAAAACTGTTTACTTCGAACGCACATGAAAACTCACAGAGGAGAGGGCGATCCCGGAGAGGGCGCAATCCCAGAGAGGGTGAACCTGGAGAGGGCGCAATCCCGGAGAGGGTGAACCCGGAGAGGCGCAATCCCGGAGAGGTTTGTGATCACGGAGAGGGCGCGATCCCGGAGGGCGCGATCCTGAAGATGCTGTTGTGCCCACGGCCTCAGGGTCCATTGTGGTCATTTAGTTCCATGATTTGTTCTGTTATTAAACGTATGGATCCACAGTTTATACGCCTGCGGCTCGTTCGTGGCACCTTGGCTCGTTCAAATCAACTACACGCGCTGATTGGTCAGGATGGTTACCGTCCTGACCAAACAGCGCATGAGCTGGGCTAGAGGGGCACGCCAGAGCGTAGCCGAAGCTAACGGCTAAAAATGCGTTTTAAAGACAACTGAAGAATTTTAAACCGAGAAAAAAGTTAATGTGCTGAAAAAAGGTAAAAATTTGTTGCTATATATATTTCTGCGAGCCCTCGGCCCCTGTCAGCCGCTACATTGTGCTTTAGGGAAAAAAAGCTTTCTGGGACGCAACGATTTTTTTCGCTGCAGTACCAATGGACTGGCCACTGGGGCTGCGAGCGACATGTTTGTCGTGGATGGTCTCATTTTTGTAGCTGAAAGTGTGAGGAAAACAAACATACGCAATATTGTATCTGGAGCCGGTGTTTTGATACAGGTAGAGAGAGAAGTGTCGAACAAGTTTTATATGTGAGTTTTTTCACAGAAGAAAATGCTGTTTACAGGACTATTTCTTCAAATGGATTACTTCAGGAAAAATACGAGTGGATATTGTTTATCTGTTGTTATGTTGTGGCATTTCTGTGGAAAAGTACCAAGAAATAAAGAGGTAAACAGAGTTTGTTCTCAATAGTTCGATCTTTATCTACTCGTGCACAGTAAATAAAACACTTTCCCTGACACGATAAGCTCTCCCTTCCTGACTCCAGAACAATGACAGTACACATCCTTTTATAGACAGTCACATACATCGACACGTACACACATTGTCACAATCAAATCAGCTCTAGTCAAAATGAGAACACCCCTCAAGGTTTTGACCCACGACTGGGCGGAGCTAAGATAATATTATATGATACATAGACATTACATTATTTTCAACCTTGATATAAAGACATTTTTCCATTTCAATCACCTCTTCTGATAATTATGAAACCCCTTTTTTATTATAAATCACATTAACAAAAAATCATCATCATCAGTCAATTAATAACCTCAAACTCAAAGAGATAGATATATATATATATATATATATATATATATATATATATATATATATATATATATATATATATATATATATATATTATATATATATATATATATATATATATATATCTCAAAATTAGCTGAAGCGAAACCTTTCAGAGGAGAAACCTTGAACCACAAATGTACTGAGTATCTCATCCTCACATTACCGCAAAATTAACACTTAATTAATAAGAATCCTAGTGATAAGTAATAATAAAAAGTAGTAATAAGTATTGCCCCCCTGTCCTTAGACCCTCCTTCTCGGCCAGGAAAACTACAAAACCTCTTTAGGAAAAGGTAGAAACCTCGATGAGTTCCACAGTGAAGGGAGACACGACTCCCTCAAAAGACAGACGGAA
>BJKM01001327.1:0-56456 GCA_015082035.1 Chaenogobius annularis | reverse complement strand
CTGTCTGCATTTTCTACAGGTTTTAAATACACCAAATAAAGTCAGAATTAGAAAATTGTAAAAAAATAAATAATTAAATCATCCATAATAATGCATTTGTTTTACACAGCACTTTTTTACAATTCCTGCATTATTCATTCAGTCGTTAGTCAGATTCAAGCAGATTTTTGTTTCTTTTTTTTTTTACTTTGCCATGTTGGATTGATTGAAAAGCCTCTTTTCTTTTGACATTTAGACGTTTGTGACATAGACATTGCTGCTCGTGTTACCGTGTTGTGCACCACTTGTTTAGTTTGAGATACATTCACAAATATTTAGTTTGAAGCTCGTGCGTGTGAAATGTTCGATCTGAGCTGAACAAAAAGCTGTGATTTCCTTTGTGAATAAATGTGTTCATGATGTTATGACCTGCAGTGATGCGTTTGTTTTGTTTGAAGGATTTTCAATATTGAGCTTAAGTTAATGAATACGTTATTATATTTCTGGTATCTAGTAAATGAACCAACTATAGACAAGATGAACAAAGAGGGTCCGTGGACTTTGTGCTCAAAACCACAGGACGGTTTCTCTGCTGCTGGGGGGGGGAGGCAGGCAGGCGGGGCGGGGGGGAGGCAGGCAGGGCGGGGCGGGGGGGCAGACAGGGCGGCGGTGTGGGGGTGGCTTGGGCGTGCGCGGCGGCCGATCATTGGCGCTTGCGGCTATATTTTCAACCTCATTTTTTATTTCCCACTTTTATGCCACAGTTGTTTTTCTGCATGAAGTGACTCTTTTGGAAACGCTCCAAAAACGTGCTGAAGGCGCAGAATAAACAAACAAATAAACAAACAAACAAACAAACAAACAAACAAACACAGATCTAGCTGGTAAGGCTTGGCTCTTCCTGCGGTCTCATACGGCACTACGACTAAACCTAAACGCTTATCTGTAGCTCGATGGGTTCGAGTAGCGACCAGCACACTGGCAGCCCCCCAGAACGCTGGCAGCCCCCAGAACGCTGGCAGCCCCCCAGAACGCCACACAAGCCAAGCCTCAACCACGTTTCACCGCTGCCTGATCTGATGGGAGGCGGTGCAGTATTTCCACAGTTTTAACTTCAGGCGCTCCTCTTTTAACTGCAGATCTAAACCAGAAGGACCCGTTCACAGCTTTGATTATAGGTAAACATCTGATCAATAAGTCATACATAAAAGACACGGGGGTCCGAACTCACGCAGGGTTACATCCCCTTGTCCAGTTGACAGAAGCACATTTTGCTGTTTTACGTCGTTAAAACACGTCATGCTACAGTTATGTCCCACGACTGAGCAGAGTGGCAGTAACCGTGGAAACATGGAGGAACACGTCTCTGGTTAAAGGACCACAGACGCACTCCTTATGTGTGATCATGTGACACGTGCTGAAGTCCACTCAGCAGCTTTTAGTTTTATGAACCTAGAAACAACAGAGGTCATTCCTGCAGCATTCTGCTTTTCAGACTCTGTTCTCATTTCTTGCTGATGTTTTTCTCCAAAAGTTCACAGAAGAACACGTCTTCCCTCATAGTTCTTTGGAAGAGCATTTGTTTGGCTGGTTGAGTTCCTCCCCTGATGCCACTAGAGTCTGAAGGTTACTTACCTGCTGAGCTTCCTTCAGTTGCAGCTGGACTTCAAGCATGTTCTCCTGCTGCTGCTCTGGACCGTTCTCCTGCTGCTCCTCTGGTCCTGCTGCTCCTCTGGACCGTTCTCCTGCTGCTCCTCTGGACCGTTCTCCTGCTGCTGCTCTGGACCGTTCTCCTGCTGCTCCTCTGGACCGTTCTCCTGCTGCTCCTCTGGACCGTTCTCCTGCTGCTCCTCTGGACCGTTCTCCTGGTCAAGTCATACTTTAATTGATTTGATTATTTTTCAAGAAACTTTTTGTATGAATTTTAAATATCATGGTTTTTATGATATAAATTATTTAACAACATTTAGGTTTTGACTCTCGTTTGTTCATTTGTTTGACACAAGCATATTTAACAGAAGACATGATGGACTTCATCACTCTTTCCTCTCAAGAAGACCACAAGAAACCAAGTTAAAAAAACAGCATTGTTCTACTTTACTATTCTAATAAACTAGTTTTCATAAGGTTCATGGTTTACGACCACAATAAGATCATGATCAAACACCTGAAGACTTGTGCATTCCATAAACCAGTCATCTGCTTTAGAAGACGTTTCACTCTAAAGAAGTGTAAAGACACAAGTCTGGTCCAAGTTTATTGTAAAAACATGAGGTGGTGTTGATTTGGGCTGTCGTCATGAAGAAGGTGAGCTTCAGATGTGTCCTCTGCAGAACCTGGAGAAGAACCAGGACCAGGACCTCTGCAGAACCAGGAGAAGAACCAGGACCAGGACCTCCTCTACAGAACCTGGAGAAGAACCAGGACCAGGATGCCCTCTGCAGAACCTGGAGAAGAACCAAGACCAGGACGTCCTCTGCAGAACCTGGAGAAGAACCAGGACCAGGACCTCCTCTGCAGAACCTGGAGAAGAACCACGACCAGGATGTCCTCTGCAGAACCTCGAGAAGAACCAAGACCAGGACGTCCTCTGCAGAACCAGGAGAAGAACCAGGATCAGGACGTCCTCTGCAGAACCAGGAGAAGAACCAGGACCAGGACCTCCTCTGCAGAACCAGGAGAAGAACCAGGATCAGGACGTCCTCTGCAGAACCAGGAGAAGAACCAGGATCAGGACGTCCTCTGCAGAACCAGGAGAAGAACCAGGACCAGGACCTCCTCTGCAGAACCAGGAGAAGAACCAGGATCAGGACGTCCTCTGCAGAACCTGGAAAAGAACCAGGACCAGGACGTCCTCTGCAGAACCTGGAGAAGAACCAAGACCAGGACGTCCTCTGCAGAACCTGGAGAAGAACCAGGATCAGGACGTCCTCTGCAGAACCAGGAGAAGAACCAGGACCAGGATGTCCTCTGCAGAACCTGGAGAAGAACCAAGACCAGGACCTCCTCTGCAGAACCTGGAGAAGAACCAGGATCAGGACGTCCTCTGCAGAACCAGGAGAAGAACCAGGATCAGGACGTCCTCTGCAGAACCAAGAGAAGAACCAGGACCAGGACCTCCTCTGCAGAAACCAGGAGAAGAACCAGGATCAGGGGGTCCTCTGCAGAACCAGGAGAAGAACCAGGACCAGGACGTCCTCTGCAGAACCAGGAGAAGAACCAGGACCAGGACCTCCTCTGCAGAACCAGGAGAAGAACCAGGATCAGGACGTCCTCTGCAGAACCAGGAGAAGAACCAGGATCAGGACGTCCTCTGAGAACCAGGAGAAGAACCAGGACCAGGACCTCCTCTGCAGAACCAGGGAGAAGAACCAGGACCAGGACCTCCTCTGCAGAACCTGGAAAAGAACCAGGACCAGGACGTCCTCTGCAGAACCTGGAGAAGAACCAAGACCAGGACGTCCTCTGCAGAACCTGGAGAAGAACCAGGATCAGGACGTCCTCTGCAGAACCAGGAGAAGAACCAGGACCAGGACCTTCTCTGCAGAACCTGGAGAAGAACCAGGACCAGGACGTCCTCTGCAGAACCTGGAGAAGAACCAAGACCAGGACGTCCTCTGCAGAACCTGGAGAAGAACCAGGATCAGGACGTCCTCTGCAGAACCAGGAGAAGAACCAGGATCAGGACGTCCTCTGCAGAACTAGGAGAAGAACCAGGATCAGGACGTCCTCTGCAGAACCAGGAGAAGAACCAGGACCAGGACCTCCTCTGCAGAACCAGGAGAAGAACCAGGATCAGGGGGTCCTCTGCAGAACCAGGAGAAGAACCAGGACCAGGACGTCCTCTGCAGAACCAGGAGAAGAACCAGGACCAGAACATCCACAAGACAGAGGGGAGACAGGAGTTTACACGTGGAAATAAACGAATCAGAACAGCTTTAATGTCAGAACAGGTTTCACAAACTTGGAGGGTGTTTTGGTCGGTGGAACGAGCACTTCAGACGTAAAACAGAACACATTTCATAGTTTGTGATGAGGAAACGGAAGAGAGATGATTGAAGAACATCTGAAAGGTCTGAAAGCTTTGGTTGGTGCCATGGCCCAGGTTTCATATTAGGGCCCTTCTTCAGATCTGTCTCCAGCTCCTCTGTTCTCCTCAGACACAGCTTCAGCAACTCTAAAGGAAAAGTTCAAAACATGGTTCGATATGAGAGGATTTTGTCATCGTTTTCTGTTCAAATATTATTTAAATTTCAAGAACAAAACAAACCATAGACATGAAGTGTCTGAACTGTCACAATCACTTAAAGGGGATCTATGGGACCATCAGGGTCATTTGCTTATTTGACATCTGGGCTCATCGAATCCTCAGTTGTGTTCCACCGATGTGGCAGAGTTGGCACTGAGTTGCCGCAGTTGAATATATAATCTGTGTAGTACCACCACTGAGAGGGTCTAACCAGGGGCCTTTCCAAAAACTGGGAAATAAACCTTTGACCTTTAACTAAAAATAGGAAATATGTTGAGTGAGACGTGGAGGAGCGTCACTGGAGCTCCATATTCAGAGAACATTAGAGATGTTTGAAGCCTCGTTTTCCTCCTCTGGTTTTGCTTCAGAACTACAGTGAAGTCTTATGTCAAACCTGGGTTAGTCCTTTCACAGACCTGGTTTAGACCTGGTTTAGACCTGGTTTAGACCTGGTTTAGACCTGGTTTAGACCTGGTTTAGACCTGGTTTAGACCTGGTTTAGACCTGGTTTAGACCTGGTTTAGACCTGGTTTAGACCTGGTTTAGACCTCTAGTCCAGCAGGTGGCGCCGTGACTTCCAACTCACGCATGCGCAGAGCAGTTTGCGTGTGGCGGTTGCTCAGAGCTAAAGCTAAAAACAGTGAGTAAAAATGTGCAGAAGCCAAAGGCTGAGAGCTTTGGTGCAGGAGCGGCTGAACGCGGCTGCGGACGAGATAACGGCGCTGTTTGAACGGACCATCGCGGAGTTTGAGGAGGAACTGCGCCGCTCCAAAGAGGAGAACCACAGGAGGGAACTGGAGCCGCTGGAGCTGCTCACGGCCGGTGAGTCGCTCACGCCTCCACTGGAACCCAAATGTATGTTTCTGTTTGAAGGTGGACGAAGGGAGGGTTTCCCACTGCCGCGAAGTGTCTTTGAGCTTCAGTGTGGAACGTTACAGTGAGAGCCGAAAGAGTGTTAGGGGCCACCGCTGGGGGCGCTGTTCACTGGTCTGCACATGGTCTCTGTGGTCTCTGTGGTCTCTCCATAACTGGAGGTCCGTGGATCACGGGTTGTTGCTCATTTCAAAGGTGTTTTCTTCTCATAAGTTAAATGTCAATGCAAAGAAAGTGTCTTCAGAGCAGATGTAAGAGCCTCTAGTGAAGGATCAGCTCTGATCTGCGGTTCGGGGGTCCCTGATCTGCCTGGGACATGGTACACAGGGGCCAATATAA
Source organism: Chaenogobius annularis (assembly GCA_015082035.1). NCBI lineage: Eukaryota > Metazoa > Chordata > Actinopteri > Gobiiformes > Gobiidae > Chaenogobius > Chaenogobius annularis. Next base: position 51,016 of record BJKM01001327.1, on the reverse strand, counting down.
TAATATATCGGGCCATCTCGTATACAATGTGTTTGTCATGCAGTTCCCCGTCCTCTCCTGCAGGTGTCCCGATGCCCTCGCTGAGTCCCGGCCCGCGTCTGAACCAGAAGATCCCCGACACTCCACAGATTGAAGAGGAGCCCGAGGAACAGAGCGTCAAACAGGAGGAAGAGCAGCTGCCAGTGTAGGCCTGGACCGTTCACACACAGCCAACGGTGTTACTGACTAACAATGCAAACTACAGCGTTTACACATGATAAATCAGGTTATACATAATATTCTACACCACAGAGGCACAAGGGAGTGAAGTACTTTAGTCCATCTGCTGAAGACGTGACAGAACTTTCTTTGTGTCCTTTTTGGAGCGATTCAAATTGTGTAATCTTGTTCTTTTCAGTGGCGTCTGTGTGAAGACAGAAGAGTCTTCCCCGCTCCAACAAAGACAAACACCGGGAGAAGACGTGGGCGCAGAGCCGCAGTTCTACTCCGAGACCGAGGGGGGCGCCGAGCTCTATCCTGACGCTTACGACGACGAATACTGGAGCGCTCCGATGATGAAGAGCGAAGACCACTACAACCACGTCCAGATCAGAGGCACCGCGGCACCAGACTCGGGACAATCCCCCGGGTACGGGCCCGCGCCAGAGACGAGTGCCGCCGCGACCCGTGGAGACGTGCCGGGAACAGCCGAAGGAGCTGAGGTCAAGAAACACCAGTGCCCGTTTTGTAACAGGGGATTCTGGAGAAAACAACACTTACAAAACCACATACGGATTCACACGGGCGAGAAGCCTTACAGCTGCCCAGTGTGTAAGAAAAGCTTTTCCCAGCGCTCGAATCTGGACGTGCACACAGAAGGACACACACCGGCGACCGACCTTACAGCTGTTCAGCGTGCAGGAAAGGGTTCATGAGTAAAGGTGACCTGGACCTCCACGTGAGAACGCACACCGGGGAGAGACCGTTCTGCTGTTCGACGTGCGATAAGACATTTGCCAGGAAGTCGACGCTCAGGACGCACATGAGGCTGCACACGGGCGAGAGAAGCCTTACAGTTGTCCAGCCTGCCCGAGGACGTTTTCCAAAAAGTCCGGTCTGGACGCGCATCAGACGCAGCATCCGTTTGATCCCTGAAACTTTGAGACGAATGTGTGAAAGTCGAGGTCGGATCTGCGCGGGTCTCGCTTGTCCTGAACGTGAAGCGTAACCATGGCGTTTTCTCATGATTTTAGTCACCGTGCGCACTCAGCCTCATGATTAAAAACTATTTATGAACTTTAAAGCACCATTGTATTGGTTGGGTTTTCGTCCAGCGTGCAGCAGTGGCGTTAACCCTTGTGCTACACTCAGAGGTCGCGCACGGGTTAAAAACGAATTATTATTTAAACATAAAACAACAAAAACAACAAAAAAATGTAAAAACACCACACGTTTTCATGTTGTGGGGGGAGGTTCTACTACAGACGCCTGTGGGTCGCACAGACCTGAAGATGGCACGATTTTGAAAAGCACTGCTTGGGGGGAAAATATGTCTGAGATTTTGTAATTATATTTTGTTTAGTTGAGTAATTCCATAGAATGCTCAAATTCAAAGGTTTTCCAGTAATAACAGTAAAGTAGCCAATCCTTTTTACTTTTTACGTTTTACTTTTATTTTACAAAACAGTTTTACGTAATGAATGGCAGTTACTACAAGTCTGTATTGTTTGTTTAGAAATGTAATTTTTAAAGCGACTTTCTATTGTTTATAAAAAAATAAATAAAACGGCAACGAAGCCCGGGGAGAGTTTTTACTTCCGGACTACAAATCTCTCCCGGAAGTACTGTAAGTCTTTGCTGCTGCGCATGCGCCGTCGATCCGCAGCGGTTGAGTTGGACGCATGGCTGAATTGTTTTCATTTCTCCAGCGTCGTTCGTCAGAATAAACTCATTTGTCGCCGTTTACGTGCCGCGTGCGTGGTCGTTTGTCTTCTCGCGACCACCAAAGGCAATGCACAGCCACTTGACTCGTTACTTGATCTTCTTTCAGTACATCGGGACCAAATACAGGTGGGTAGAACGGCTCTTTATGGCCATGTTGTTCACTAAATGTATTTTTATGTTCACAGCGGAGTGGTCAAGGCGCCCCCACAGCAACTGACTAAGAAAGGAGTTCAGGACCATTTGGAGGTGAGTTCAGAGGTCAAAGTGCGGACACACGAGCAAAAGACAGATTTTTTTTTTTTTTTTAATATATAAATTATTTTTAAATTATGAAGCACCTGTTGAAAATATGCCTTTTTCTGAAAAAAATCGGAAAAATAACGGTTTAAAATGACAGAAAGTAGAGCTCATTTTAATTTTATTTAATCAGATGAACAAAACAACAGTCCGGGTACTTTTCTTATACGTTAGAGCTGCTGAAAGATGAAAGAAGTGAGGAAAGGAAGTAGAGTTGAGGGTGAAACAAGGGTTAAGAGTCATTTATCCTCAATTTTCAACCATAAACAGTTCTGTGCGTGCCAAGCGCGGTCACCATGGTCACCAAGATTTCCAACGTCAGCTCTGTGTTCTGGTAAGTGAGCACCAGAGGGCGCTCAAAGTCAAGAGGTGACCAGAACGGAAGAAAAAAAATCACAACTGTTAAAGCAAAATCTGAACGCAAGATGTCACTCTCTCTCTCTCCTTTTTCTTTTTTAAATGTCTTATGCAACATTTCAACACTGGGTTAATATGTTATATATATATATATATATAATTTTAAACTGTCAAAAAAAAGAGCTGATTAAAAATAATAATATAAGGGTTTAAAGTGTGTTGGTGTAAATCCCTCATTTGCAGTTGAAACTTCTCAATAAACAACGACTTTAAAGTGATATTTCTGCTTTTCTCTTTAAACTTCAACCTTTTCATTTAAAGCATGTTTTAGCACATTTCTGTTGGATTACCAATTATATTCTGGTTAAAGTTTGCACTGAAACTCCTAAAACTGTTGACGCGTCCACTGTAAATTAAAATCCCCCACGTGGCTGTGTTGTGATCGTTTTTTTATAGTTTCGTCTTGGTTTTTGTCGTCCAGGCGGCCGTTCTGAGTCTGAGGCCGCTGAACCCGTGTCCCTGTCGGTGTCCAGCAGAACTGACGCCGGGGTCCACGCGCTGAGTAACGCCGCCCACTTCGACCTGCAGCGCAACGACAAGCCCCCTTTTACCGAGGCCGTTCTGCGCGACGCCCTCAACTTCCACCTCAGAGACCAGAGGATCAGGTCAGGCCGGGAATCGGGTCAATAAACACTGAACCGCCCATAGTTTAAAGGTGCATTAAAGGTGCATTAAAGGTGCACTGTGTAACATTTCCGGGTGGTCACAACTCAAATGTGCAAGAGCTGCCCGCAGTCTAAACATAAACGGTTGTAAAAAAGCACATAAACGACGGTACGCTCACGTTTATTGTCTTTGTCAACCTTAAAGGACGTGTAACGGATTTTTATGATATTCTTTTTTTTTTTTTACTTTTGACTTTATATATAGTTGAACCTGTTGTAAATGTAAGTGGCAGTTTAAAACACAAATCGAGCGGCGGTTTGTGGAGAAAAAAATTGAAAAAGCTGTGGTAAAGGAAGACAGGAAGTGACATCACACCCGGGACACTCATTTGATCGTAAGTGTATGCAGAATTTACGCAAAATAAACCACGGAACAAAATAAGCTGCTCTTATATATTTTCATTTGTCAAAAAAACCAAACTGACATGAGTTTTGACTCTAGTGTGATGTCATCAATTATAAACAGGAAGTAAAATTATAAATTTCTTAACTGCATTTTAGTTGGTTTAGTGGTCCAACCTGTCACTTTCAATGAGATGTTTTCGAATCTGTGTGTTCAAGTCAGTTGTTGTGTTGAGTGGAAGTGTCCTTTATCTCCCCTGTCGCTAGTAAACACGCTAGCGAAACTCTGCACAGTCGAAAGCAACAACAACAACAGAGAAAATATTTTCAGTTTCTAATTTGCAATTTGAAGTTAATTTGATCGAAACAAAACAAACTCCATGGGCAAAAAGTCGGCCAAAGCTCGTTGTTATGGCAATTTGGTGATTTGAACGAAGCCAATTAAAACAACTCTTTCATTAAAGTGAAATATGAAAAAAAAAAAAAAAAAACAGCCAGATTTAAAAAAAGTTCTTTACTTTTACTATTTTACTATATTATTTACTACTTTTGGACTTCATATTGAACAAAAAATACATCATTTTGCTTCGAAAATTGTCACAAATATGTTTTTTTGGTTCTTACGATTTATATTGTTTTGATTGACAGAATAATCTTGACGTCCCTGCACTTCTACAGAGTGCACGTTTAAAGTACATGTGCCAAAGTACATGAGATGAGCATTTATTACAGTGTTTGTTTGAGTTTAGTGGTGGGTAAATAAGTAAATACAGGAAATGGAATCTCTGTCTATGTCGTCAACACTAAAAAGTTCCTTCTAAAATGACGTTATAAACCTAAATTTTTAACAAAACAAAAGGTTTGTTTTACTTTTATATTTCTACTGGTGACATAAAGGTGGTCTTAATAATTCTGACTTCCTGTCCCGTCGCTCTTTTCAGAATCACTCGTGCCGTTCGCGTCCCGTCCGACTTCCACGCGCGGTTCCAGGCTCGGAGCAGGACGTACCTGTACAGAGTGGCCCTGGGACCAGACAAGTTCCAGTTCCCCCTGAGCGAGTCGGAACTCTGCTGGAACCTCTGCGCCACGTGAGCCACGCCCTCGCACGCCGGAAACCATGTGGTCGCTTCATTTACACAGCATATTTTAGAGACAAGCGTGTTGACGATATGAAACCGTTATTACTCAACCGAGCGTCACCTGTTTTCATTCAAATAATATGAATAAAAATGATAAGAAAATAAATAAGATAAAGACAATTTTGAGAAAATAAAATTAAAGTTGACATAAAAATTAATCAATAAATAAAATAAATAAATGTAAAACAAATTAAATAAATTAAATAAATTGAATAAATTAAATAAATTAAATAAATTAAATAAATTAAATAAATTAAATAAATTAAAAGAAAACATTTTTTTAAAGAAAAGGCAGTGGCAGTAAATAAAAGCATTGCACAAAAACGGTTAACTTTTGTGTCCCGTTCAGTACTTTTTCATTTTTCATGCTTAATTTGGCCATAATTTCTACAGTTTTAGAGGTATTTGGATGATTTTTATTTATTTTTTTTATAAAATTTTGTTGTTGTTGTTATAACCCTTAGTTTGATTATAGGTTTTCACAAATATAATGTGAAATTCTATTGTAAACATGTAGTAGATCATTTACTTTTCAAACTCTGTTCAATCCTCAAATTTAATATAACTTATCATAAAGGAAATTCACAAAAGAGGAGAAAATGTCACGTAAACGGACCCCCGTACATATTGTAATTAGGCTGTATTCTTTTGCCCTTTTCTTCCCGTTTGTCTCCTAACGTCTTCCGCGCTCGTCGTCAGGGAGTTGGACGTGGACTCGATGCGCGAGGCGGCGTCCATGTTGCTGGGGACTCACGACTTCAGCAGCTTCAGAGCCATAAACTCGGACCTGCCCTTTAAAAACCCCGTCAAAACCATGGACGCGATCTCGGTACAGCCCGGAAGCTCTTTCACGTGCAACCATTTCCACAGGTGAGGACGTAATCGCCACGGAGACCATCTGTACACGCACATGCTCAAGTCGGGGGTTTTTTTTTTTTTGGAGGGCTACTTCACTTATTGCAAATAAAATGTGCTTCAGATCAGTTTTCCTGTGTGAACAAACCAGGAGCTTTGTCACGTTATGACTTTAATAATATAGTTTGTCTTTTGTCTTAAAGGACAAATATTATGCATTATTTGTGTTGTTTTTGGCAGTTAAACCTTTTACTTTGGCATTTCATGTTTTGGAACTCAATTTTTGTTCCAAGTTTTTACAAAAAAAACAATAGGATTTTGCCACAGCCTTGGGAGACGCCAGAGTAACTGAGCTTTGGCTCCGTCTACTGGCCGCAGAGGGTGTTGCACAGTTTTAAAAATCAACACTGTTCGCTAAATGCAGCCTTCCAGAATGATTCGGGCGATGAGTTACGGATTTTGAAATTGGCAAAGAAGATTCTCGGAGCCACGTCGCAGATCGAGAAAACGTCACGCATCAAGGAGAGTGTTTTTGAGGCTCTGAGGGAGAGGACTTTCTAACCAGGATTCACCAAACTAGTGTGAATGGAGCTAAATGTAACTCCAGGTGTGTTTTTTGGTGAGGAACAATGTTAGAACTGGGTAATGTGTCCTTTACGGCGAGGAACCATTTATTTTTGGATCCGTTTGCCCGCTCAACACGTCGGCTTTCTCCGGGTCAAAGGCCGTTCTCTCCAAATGCATTTCCCCCACCGAGACGCAAACATCAGCCCTTAAAGTGGCACCTACACGCACCAAACCTTACCATCTGGGACTTTTGATGAAGCCTGCAGAAGGACTTGTTGACGGGCCTGATTTATTCAAGGTTCAAGTCTTAAAAATGAGGTGAAATTTGAATTTTGTCAACAAAAATGTCAACAAAATGAACCTGGCTCTCAGTGTTTCATATTAAAATGTCCCAAATATGAAAACATGGCATTATGAAAGGCAAAGCGGTTTAAAACATCACTTTCTTGCTTTGCTGCTGTTTTCTGACGGCGTTTGAAGGTTTTAATCTGTTTCATTCCAGAAGAAGTCAGAGTCATGTGACTTCCGTGTTCAGACTGCAGTCACTTTGCAAAAAGATCAGATTCAGATCAGATTACGGGCCACAGGCTTTCTCAGGGACCTTTTGGGCTGTAGCAGAATTGGATTTGATTGTGAGGTTTAATTGTTGTTTTTTTTACTGCAATTTACGGCCAAACTGTACTAATCACAATATCTGGACGATGTAATGGTCAGAAAAGTGGCAAAATGTGCCGCTCTAATGTAAAAGTTTAGGTTGTAGACTGTTAAATTGTACCAGAAAAGAGCAGAAATATACTTTATACCATTGCTTCAGTTCATATCGTTGTTTTAGAAGCTTACACTGCACTTATTACTGTTTTATTTCCGTTGTTTGTTTCTTTTCTTTTTATCATAGATGGCAGACTTGATGTTCGTGTTGTAAGCTTATTTGGGATTGAAATGGCCTGTAATGTTCCTCCTTTTACGTCTAATGATTCATTTGCGGTTAATGTCACTGCTTTTAATCTGCTTTTTGTTCAGACACATTCCTTCTGGGAGCTGACCTTCAGGAGCAAGTCTTTCCTCTACAAACAGGTGAATATCTGGGGGGGGGGGAGAGGAGGCTCAGGATTCGCCTGGTAAAACGATCCCTTTTATTGAACTTCGCCATCCGTGTGACAGTGTAAAATGAGGCTGAAAACAGTAGCTGCTAGAGTGAGTTTGATGAAGGTGTGTGCATTTTAAGCACACGTGTAATGGTGGAGACGGTGGAGGGAGAAATGGATGCAGGATTACTCCGACGTGTGAAAGTTGTGAATTATTTAAATGCTAGAAGCTGTGTTTTTTTTGACTAATTTAGACCAAACTGACAATTATAAAAAACAGTGCTTAAATACGTTTATTTATTATTATTATTATTATTATTATTATTAATTATTTATTTTTATTGATGATTTTTTTTTTTTTTTTTTTTTTTTTTTTTTTTAAATTTATTTTATTCCTTTTTTTGTCCAGAAGGCTTTATCTGTGAAATAGAGAGGTTATAGACATTCGGCAAATGGTTGATCCCGGGAATCTGACCCACAATGCCTCAGTGGTAACAACCGCACATGTGCAATGCCCTTAACCACTGCACCACCAGTGAGCACTAAGTAAAAGTTTAAATAAGTGCAAAAACTGGACACTTTTAAAAATTCTTAAAAAGCACCAAAACTGGACAAACCAGAGCTAAAGAGTTGAATCAAAAATATAAGTTCTATATATATATCTGTACACGCATATTTTGTAGTACATGTGTGTATAAGTCAGTACATTTGCACCATTTGTGAGTGTTTTAGTGTTTTACTGTTGTATTTGCTGTGTGTTTTTCTTTTGTATTATTATATTTGAGCTGCTGTCGGAGTCATTTCTTTGCGGGTCTAAACTGGCACTGTAGTGGCCTGTAGTGGGCCTGTAGTGGGCCTGTAGTGGGCCTGTAGTGGCCTGTAGTGGGCCTGTAGTGGGCCTGTAGTGGGTGTGTAGTTGGCCCTGTAGTTGGCCTGTAGTGGGCCTGTAGTGGGCCTGTAGTGGGCCTGTAGTGGGCCTGTAGTGGGTTGTAGTTGGCCTGTAGTGGGCCTGTAGTGGCCTGTAGTGGGCCCGTAGTTGGCCCGTAGTGGGCCCGTAGTTTGGGCCCGTAGTGGGCCCGTAGTTGGCCCGTAGTGGGCCCGTAGTGGGCCCGTAGTGGCGCGTAGTGGGCCCGTCGTGGGCCTGTAGTTGGCGCGTAGTTGGCCTGTAGTTGGCCTGTAGTGGGCCGTAGTGGGCCGTAGTGGGCCGTAGTTGGCCCGTAGTTGGCCGTCGTTGGCCCGTCGTGGCCGTCGTGGGCCTGTCGTGGGCCTGTCGTGGGCCTGTCGTGGGCCTGTCGTGGGCCTGTCGTGGGCCTGTTCGTGGGCCTGTCGTGGGCCTGTAGTTGGCCTGTAGTGGGCCTGTAGTTGGCCTGTAGTTTGGCCCGTAGTGGGCCCGTCGTGGGCCGTAGTTGGCCCGTCGTGGGCCCGTCGTGGGCCCGTAGTGGGCCTGTAGTGGGCCTGTAGTTGGCGCGTGTAAAGCGGTTGTGGGTTCAGGTGCGGAGGATGGTCGGAGCGCTGGTCGCCGTGGGCAGAGGGCATCTCTCTCCGCTGGGCCTGAAGAAAGTGCTGGACGCACGGGATTCGACCGCATTCCCTCAGGGCGTGGCGGCTCCGGCGCACGGCCTTTTCCTCACCGACGTGGAATACAGCGAGAGCGGTGAGTCCGGACTTGACCCGGGACTAAACCGGGTCCAAGCCAGGTCTAAATGAACTATACATTTGGTCTGAATTCTAACGTTAAGCGTAAATGTGGACTAAATTAGCTCTTTAATGCGCCTAGAATACAGGACTATAGCAAGAAACCCAAATATACTCCAAATATAATAATTTTATCTCGTACATTTTGTGTCATGTATTACTTTTATTTCATTAATTCTGCAGGCCTTTTAAATCGGTACAGTTACTTTTATATGTTAATGTCAAGAGAATAAACTGCGGTTTGTTGCACTAATACAGACCAGCACTTTTTTAGACCGTGAGAGAGAATTTTAAACCAAAGGAAACGATCATTCATTTATTCAGTTTGAGGTGTGTTTTTATTGCCAAACATTCCACTGAAAAACATGCATTCTGTCCCCGAGCTGACGCGCCTCTTCACAGATCTGACTCGTTACTTGCCATGCGGCGGAATATTCTAGGCAAAGCAATAACATCTGCAAGGAGACAATCTGGTGGCCCACCCTCTGTCAAATAAGTCTCGTAGAGCACCTTTAAACCATAGGGATGGAGAGATTAGACGATGGAGCGCCCCCTGCAGCTTTCTTGTGAAAATACATTGTCAGGAAATAGACGCAAAAGCTTTTATTCTTTCTTTTTTATTGTAATAAGACTGTATAATCACATCAACATTTAACATTGCCGAATATAAAAAAAGGGCCAGGGTTTCTCAGGAGAGTTGTCCTGATGCAAGGCTGTTTTTCTGCTCAGAGACAGCAGGGGGCGACGACACACTTGAAATGATTAAATTACACGTTTAACCATCACAGGGACTTCCAAGACGTTGAATGAGGTTAAAACGTTCCTTAGTTCCGCTTTAAAAGTACTCAAAACTGGGTCTAACTTAAAACTAAACGCTAAAAACAGAAGCTGACCATTTGCGGTTTGGGATTTACCGTGCAGCTCTCAAAACTGAATATAGTTTGCATTTTTTTTTTTCCCTTTTCTTTCAGATCTACAGCTTCCAACGTCGACTTCAGGAGAACAAAATCTGTCAGAAATGTCGCCAGACTCGGCACAGGTTTCATGAAAAATATTGTATTTGTATTTAAGCAACACTGTACTTTTTATAGTAAAAGACTTTAAAACACCCTCTATTTTTAAGTCTTAAGTTACATCATTTAATATTAAAGGAGTTTATTTTTAACGTTCATCAAGTCAAAAAGGCTGCTTGTTTATGGAAAAATATTAGAATTAAAAAACGCCATGTTGTGATTGCGAGAAACATCACTTTTATCCGCGATTATTGACACCACGAACAAACGACAGCACATTTTTTTAGGTTTATGATTTCACTTCCTGTTTGTAATTGATGACATCACACTAGGAAATTACCCAGCAACCACTGGGCCAAAAACTCATCTAATGTCACCTTTTTTTTTTTATTCGACAAATAAAAATAAATGAGAGCGACTTTATTTTGTTGAATCAATGTATAAAGAGTCAAAAAAGTTGTTTATTTTGTGTAAATTCTGCATAGACTGGAACGAGTGTTCCTGGTGTGATGTCACTTCCTGTCATTTTCTACTTATTTTTCAACGTTTTCTCCACAAACACCTGCTCGATCGGTGTAAAACGATCATTTATATGTTTTTTATTGTACAGTAATTTTAAATAGCTTCTTAATGCCCTTTTTTGATTGAATATATGTTATTTTATTATTACTCAGTGTTTTATGTTGCACCTTAAGGCCGAGACAAGTTCCTATGTTTGTGAATTTTGTTCATTGACAATGGCAATAAACTCTTTCTGATTCTGATTCTGATTCTGATTCTGATGTTCGACAGGTACAAATGCACCAAATAAAGTCAAAAGTCGAAAATTGTAAAAAACCTGTCATACGTGACTTTAACTACACAGGATTCTTACGCCAGGAACCAGGACGGAACCAGAACAGGACGGAACAGACCAGGACGAACCAGGACCAGGACGGACAGACCAGACGGAACCAGACGGACGGACCAGGACGGAACCAGACCAGACGGGAACCAGGAGGACCAGGACGGAACCAGGACCAGGACGGAACCAGAACCAGGACGGGACCAGGAGAACCGGACCAGGACGAACCAGGACCAGGACGGAACAGGACCAGGACGGAACCAGAACAGACGGGACCGGACGGAACCAGGCAGGACGCAACCAGAGCCAGGACACGAACCAGCACCTGACGGACGCAGACGCCAGGACGGAAGCCAGGACCAGGAACCAGGACCAGGACGGAACCAGGACCAGAGGAACCAGGACCAGGACCAGGAACCAGGACGGAACCAGGAACCAGGACGCCACAGAGCCAGGACGAACCCAACCAGGACGGGACCAGGACGGACCAGGACCAGGACGAACCAGGACACAGGCAACCAGGACCAGGACGCAACCAGGACCAGGACGCAACCAGAGCCAGGACGAACCAGAGCCAGGACGGAACCAGAACCAGGACGGGACCCGGACGGAACCAGGACCAGGACGCAACCAGAGCCAGGACGGAACCAGGACCAGGACGGCAACCAGGACCAGGACGAACCAGAACAGGACGAACCAGACCAGGACGGAACCAGCGACGGAACCAGGACGGAACAGGACGCGAACCGAGCAGGACGGCCAGAACCAGGACGGGACCAGGACGGAACCAGGACCAGGACGCAACCAGGACCAGGACGGAACCAGGACCAGGACGCAACCAGGACGGAACAGGACCAGGACGGAACCAGGAACCACGGAACCAGGAACCAGGACGGAACCAGAACCAGGACGGGACCAGGACGGAACCAGGACCAGGACGCAACCAGACCAGGACGGACCAGAAACAGGACCAGGACGGAACAGGACAGGAACCAGGACCAGGACGGGCAACCAGGACGGGACCAGGACCGGGACCAGGACGGGACCAGGACGGGACCAGGACGGAACCAGGACCAGGACGGAACCAGAACCAGGACGGGACCAGGACGGAACCAGGACCAGGACGCAACCAGAGCCAGGACGGAACCAGGACCAGGACCAGGACCAGGACAGGACGGAACCAGAACCAGGAGAACCAGGACGGGACCAGGACGGGACCAGGACGACCAGACCAGACGCAACCAGAGCCAGGACGGACCAGACCAGGACGGACCAGGAGACCAGACCAGAGAACCAGAACCAGGGAGCCAGGACGCAGAACCGGGACAGAAAGAGCCAGGACGGAACCAGAACCAGGACGCAACCAGGACAGAACCAGAACCAGGACGGAACCAGCTCTGCAAAACCACGTAATCACACGATACAATAAACTCGCCCCGTTGTAAGACTCTTGATTACTCGCCGTGTTGGAGTGAAATGTTCGCGTCGCCGCGCGGCGGGAAACGCCTTCAAACGCCTTCAAACGCCTTCAAACTGGGTTAATCTCTTCAAGGCGTCGCACTGAGCGGCAGCTGGAGTTAAACACAGAACAATGATTTCCCCACAGAATCGCCGACTTCCTTTTTATAATAACTTCATAACTGCGCGGTTAACGTCACTTAACGGCCCCCGTCGTTTCCTAATTACAGCCGCCTCCCTCCGTTTCAGCCATAACTAAAGTCTGCACAAGCTTGATCTGAAATACACGCATTTCAAGAATCAAAACAAGGAAATGAGTTCAATACATCCAGATTCCCTCCTGAAATTGTGGAAAAAGAGTCCGTTGCAGTTGAGACTTTCATCCAAAATCACTGCTGATACCATTCTATTTGCACAAGTTTAGGATCCAATCATAAATTATGAAGAATGAAAAAAATCTGGGGAAAATGTGTTATTTCCCTCTTAATTAATGAAATAAATGTATTTCAATGAATTAAACAATATATATATTATTTGAAATTGTAAATGAATTGAAAAAATATATAATGAAAATTCAGTGCTTAAAACTATGAGGGGAAAATTTTGAAAATATGTTTTTATCAAAGTTAAAAAAAAATCCCATAGAAATTCAGTGGTATTTAAAACTCTAATTCTGATGGAACAGTTTTATCTTCCATAGAAAAAAATAATGAAAAACTGGGGGAAAAAAACTCTTATTTCTCTCTTGTTTTAACGTAATTAATGAAAAACCCTTTGACTGGTGTATAAAGCGTTTAAGAATGTTGTTCACTCCGATGAAGGCGGTCTCTATTCATTTGAAGGGCGGAGCCAGTTTCAAAGACAAAACATTTGGCATTTGTGCATTTTATTCAACAAACGTAAATGCAGCACAAAAAAAAGACACATTTTTTTTTCATTTATTGAACATGTTAAACACATTCTCTCCCGGCGCACATCGACCCTCAGCGCGACGTCTGCGGGAGATGAACACGAGCGGGGTACAGTCGTTTATCGGGGTACAGTCGATGGTGAAGCAGGAGAGCGACTTTAACGTCTGAGAGCAGGGGTCAGTGCGAGATAGGGCCGTTTTCCCGTCCCATGTGTAAAATGAGATCAAATCGAAAAACAAAAAGTGATTTAATTCATGTTTAGTGCACATTTTGATATCTTATTTAGATGAAACTACACTTTAAATTAGGACTCTGGACTGGTTTAGGAATGATCCCTGAAACGTTTAGTAAAAAAATGAATGCATTTAGAATATTTGTCAACAAAAACAAGTCCAAACACCAATAAACAAACAAGACTTTGGTTCTTATTTTTGGAGGAGGAAGAGGAGGAGAAAGAGGAGGAGGAGAAGAGGAAAGAGGAGGAGAAAGAGAGAGAAAGAGGAGGAGAAAGAAGAGGAGAAAGAGGAGAGAAAGAAGAGGAGAGAAAAGGAGAGGAGGGAAGAAGAAGAGAGGAGAAGAAAGAGGAGGAGGAGAGAGAAGAGAGGAGAGAAAGAGAGAGAGAAAGAAGAAGAGGAAGGAAGAGGAGGAAGAGGAAGAGGAGGAGGAAGAAGAAGAGGAGGAGAAGAAGAGAGGAGGAGAAAGAAGAAGAGGAGGAAGAGAGGAAGAGGAAGAAGAGGAGAAAGAGAGAAGAGAGGAAGAGGAGGAGGAGGAGAGAGGAGGAGAAAGAAGAGGAGGAGAAAGAAGAAGAGAGAGAAGAGAGAAGAGGAAGAAGAGGAGAAAGAAGAAGAAGAGGGAGAAGAGAAGAAGAGGGAAAGAAGAAGAGGAGAAGGAGGAAGAGGAAGAGGAGGAAGAAGAAGAGGAGAAAGAAGAGGAAACCTTTGCCTCGAATGTTTCACAGTGTGGCATTAAACAGGGCAGAGGTCAGTTAACAGGTCAGATCTGTGGAGAGGCTGTAAGAGAGCATGTTATTTTTCCACCCAAGGCGTTTTTTTTTTTGTCATTGGGGAAAACGCTTTAATGCCATACCATGGAACTTTCCAGGCAAAGCAACCGCAAGTAACAATGAATTTAGCTGTGGACTCGTCAGCGATGATTTTAAATGTGTTTTTAACCAAATAAAAGTTGAAATACAGTGACGAAAGTGTATATATTGATTAAAAACAAAATACTTTATTCTTTTTTTGATTACATAACGCCACTGTCTTTGTGATAAAAATGTATTTGCATCTGTTTTAGAGTGTGTACAGTCCAAATAATACTCAAAACGTAACTACTTCTCCTGATTAGTCGATTAAGCAATGCAGCCCTCCCCAGGAAAGTTGCGCAGTGCACCTTTAACAGTGCATACGTGAAACAATCAGCGCTGAGAGATTTACATGTACTTTACAAACTTTAACAAATACTTCCAGTTTAAAAAAGTCAATTCTACCTTGACCTAATATTTAAAAGCATGCATTGCACACATTTCTTTTATCACGCCCCCTACTGGTGACCCCTGCTCTTGCGCCATGTGATTTAAGGATGAAAGGGTTGACAAAATGTGCACACGCTCACGGTAAATGTCTACATCCAAAGTGTCTAAACAATAGAACTGCATTTCTTATAAATCTAAATCTAATCCAGTATTTTTGAGATCCAGTATTTTTGGACCAAATCCGCGTCCAATGGCTTTTGGCTTTTTTTTTTTTATTTTTTTTTTTTTAAGTCCATAGAGTTCATCTTCCTCGGTTTTGGTCCTCGTGGAACCGACCGCAGCCGTTTTGAGGTCTGAAGAACTGACCAATGACGAAAGAGTCCGCGGCATTGATCAAGAGAAGCACATTTTCCTTTACAACAGTCGGCCTTTGCTGCGAGATGAGGCTTTCTCAAAGACTTTGGCTCAGGTTTGCTCACATTTATTTGGATTTTGCGCATTTTTATGGCTTTTTTGAAGCCGTTTGACCGTTCAAATGACAGAAGATTTAGTTTTAGTCTTTTTCTTCTCAAACCAGCGTTTATCTGGACACATGAGACTCGGCCAATCCGTGTGTCACTCCTGCCTGAACAGTGGGAGGTGAATGAGTGGTCTCTGCTGGCTCCGCCCCAAACGCTGAGGGAAAGTCATTGAGGAAAAACATCTTTTCTCGAACTGTCCAAAGTGCCGTTTTGTTTCCACTTCCAATTCAGCCACACGTTATTTTGTTTTGAAATTCACTCGTTCACACAGGTCCAGAATCATTTGGTTTCACACGTCATCATCATGTAGTACGAAGAGTAATCAAAACATTTTCAAGTTTTCCACAGATGATTCAGCCCAAATAGTTTGTCAAAATGTTGAACCATGAAAAATGAGTAAATAATGCACTTGAGGAAGGCATTGATTTGAGAACAAACTGATTCAAAGAGACGAAAATGTGCATCCAATCTGTTCAACACAAGCAAAGCTGGAACACTGTTTAAATCTACACTTTTGTCCTGTTTGAGGACTAAACCGCCCTGTCTGTCTCCATGGAAACAGATAGTCCTGTAGTTTAGACTCTATAAACATTAGATTAGTTCATTTTTCTCTCAAATGCTCCTGGACACGTTCAAAATGACCAGTTTAATGAATAAAAACTAGAAATAAACGTTGATATTTTCTGTACTCGGCACGTTCCCTTCACTCTGTCACTGATGGTTTTGACACAGGAATGATGATCGATAGTCTTTGCATATTGAAAAATAGTACCTTTTTTTTTTTTAATGACATTTTACAGCGTCCAAACCTTTCCTGAACTTCGGTTGCAAATGTTTGAAATTGTCCATGTTTTAAAATGACGTTCGACGAGGATTTTTTCCCCGCTCGGCGCCTCGTCCTTTGACAAAGCCCGAAGCGATGATTTCAACAACAATGTCAAGTTTGATCGTTTTGCATAGACCCGCCCACCCATCTGATGACGTCACACGAGGCCTGGTCACACCCACCCCTCTGATGACGAGGCCTGGTCACACCCACCCCTCTGATGACATCACACACGTTCGCCAGGAAATAAACTCTTTTACCAGAAAACGGCTTCTTTACGCAGTCCAGGGAAAAGAGCAAAAAATTCATAATATTTCACGTTTTGAAGATAAAATCAGAATCACATTTTCTATAGTTTTAGAATAATAATAAAATAAAACATCTTCAATAAACGGATATTAAAACCGCACCATGTAAACAGTTTATTTTCTGTTGCTTTGCCCGGAATGTTCCGCAGCATGGCATTAAACCACACTAGGTCGAGGTACAGGTCAGATCTGTGGGGAGGCGATTCTGGTCGCTGTTAAAAAAAATGCACGTTTTCTACGTTTTTGGTTTTTTTAGCAACAAAAGTGAATAAAGGCTAGATTTAACTTGAATACCAAACAGTGGAACATTCCCAGGCAAAGCAAGAACATGGACGCCTCCAGAAATGTTACACAGGGCAGCTTTAACCCCTTAAACATCCAAAATGATGAGACTTATGAGTGGACACGACCTCAAATCTCACCTAGATTTTCTTTGGTAAATACAAATCAGTCACAATCTAATCGTACGAACCAAAAAATTATAACTCCTAGAAGCTAGATTGTTATTTTTAGTTCAATCTAGCATCCAAAAAATACTTAAACGTGAATGACTTTTTAAAATCTGGCTGTTATTGTCATATTTAACTTTATTTTGCAATTCAGAATTAATTTGGATTTACTGAATAATCGTAAAACATCCCCAAAGTCAGAGTAAAGCTGCTGTTGGAGGACGCTCTGACACGAGTTCGGACGTCTTCAAAAGCGGAAGCAAATGCAACTAAAAATTGGATTGAGGGACTTTTTTGTGTAGGTTTGAAGCCCAAAATGACCCGGACTGATGTTTGATTGTGACCGGGCAGCAGCTTGATGGTTGACGGAAAGGAATTCATTAAGAAAAAGTGTGTGCGCCTCAGTTTCAGAGAGTAAGTTTCCACTTTCCTGCACGTTAAATACATTTTACAGCCAATTCGAAACTGTGTGAGACTTAAACCTCAACATTACATTACCGGCAGATTTCCATAATATAGTTTAAATATTGCCACCGGGATTATTATAATACATGTTTTATGTCAGTGTCACCTCTTAAAAGTACAAATTACTTGCTCAACCCTTTTTAAAAACACTGTAATCTGGAGTTCGATTAGTTAAACTTTACTGTTCCGTCTGTAGAAAACCTCAATTCAAAGTGGTACAAAATACAGCCATCGACTATCAAAACTTAAAAAGCAAATCACCAATTTTACAGTCGAATCGTCTTTACTTGGCAAACAGTTTGTCATAAAAAAAATAAAATAAAAGGTTTACATGTTGAACCCGAACAGACGGCGATGGTAAAATAAATTGATAAAAATCCCCGTGTGGCCAGGCCCAGAGAGAAGCATACCCAACTTCACACGTCACTTCAGTTTTAGTGCAATAGTTTCATCACAATTCGCCCCAAAATACATTCATTTTTGCTTGTTTTTATTCTTAAAATCATGTGGCACGTTATAATCTGTTGATCTCTCTTTTGGCATTTTTGTAGCGTTCCTGATTCCCAAATGTAGGAAAAGATCAAGCCAATGTAGCACCACGAAACAGGAATTAAAAGAACTAAAACTTTATTTAAATTGCACAAACGGTGAAATGGGGTATGTTTCAGAGACTTGCAGCAACATGAGTCTAAGTGTAAACGTGGTGCGGTTTTTTTTAAACTCTCTCTCCAGAATCTAAAGTAAAAGCGTGACACGGTGGAGTCTGTGGAGAGCCGTGTGGGAGGGGGCACCAGCCCTTTGGGAGGGGGCCGAGACGCCCCTTTAACCCGCGATCTTCTCTATCTCGTCCAAGTCGTCCGTGTTCAGCCGCTCGATCTTCTTATCTGTGAAGACGGGACAGAATTAGTAACATTTGATAAAAAGGAAATATCGAATTATTGTTTGCTGTTTTCAGGATTTTACAGACTCGTGTCTGTCAAAAGATCACAAAAGAAAGCTGCATTATTGAATAAAAACGGCAAAAATGGGAATAAACGATGTAATTTTCACTAATACACTACATATTCTCCATCTGGAAACTTTAAACATTTTGACTTTTTTTCCCACGTTTAAGGCTGCAATTAATATTTTTTAATTGTCAACTAGTCAGCAAATTATTTATTGATTTTTTTTTATTTCAAATACGTTTAACCAAATAAAAGGTTGAAAAATGGTGACTGAATGCTTCTAGTTAGATAATATTTACAGATGAAGTTTATTATTGATTAAAATCATTATATTTAATAAAGTCGCCTTCGTTTTACAGTTGTCTTTTCATGTCTGTTTAGTCCAGATAACGATGATTGTTTTATTATAGTGGACTAGTCAAAGTTGGTCTTATTCTGGTTGAAAATGTATAAAAAGTTGAACTCGTGGACTTGCAGCGGGCTAAATGCTACTGCGATGCTAGCCCCACCTGCTGTATTTAAACATCTACAGAAAGCAAAGGGAGCTACTCTAAAGGCTTCAGCACATTTGTCACATCTGAACATCAAAAAGACGGCGAGGAAAGAAAACCCATAGACATATGCAGACGTGCAGCGTTCCATGCTCGTGCTATTGCTATCACTTAGCAACTTGGCTTGTCCGCTAAGATTTGACGGACGCTGGAGCCAACCCCATGCATTAGCCGGGAAAAAGCACAAATCAAGAGGTTTAAGTGAAAACCTTCAACAAAAATATACATGACAAATACCATGAAATAAACATTGTACTTTGATTTGATTTGTGTGTGAAAGGACGAGATATTTCACGTAACTCCAGAGCAAGAAGAGATATTTGAGTCTGAGAAAACGTAACCCTGGCATTAGCTGTAACTTTAGCATTAGCATTAGTTGTAACTAGTATTCGCTGTAGCATTGGCTGTAGTAGCTTTAACGGTTGCTTTAGCATTAGCATTAGCAGTAGCTGAAGCATTAGCTGTAGCATTATTTGTAACTGTAGTAGCATTAGCTGTATCTTTAACGGTAGCTTTAGCATTAACATTAGCTGTAGCATTAACATTAGCTGTAGCATTATTTGTAACTGTAGTAGCATTTGCTGTATCTTTAACGGTAGCTTTAGCATTAGCATTAGCATTAGCATTATTTGTAACTGTAGTAGCATTTGCTGTATCTTTAACGGTAGCTTTAGCTGTAGCATTAGCATTAGCATTAGCTGTAGCATGACGGCGAGGTGCTGTAAAACTCTGTGCGACTCACTAAAGTGCTCCTGGATGCGGTTGAGGATGTTCATGCTCATCTTGCTGTCCACCATGTTGATGGCCAGGCCGCGTTTGCCGAAGCGGCCCGTGCGTCCGATCCGGTGCAGGTACGTCTCGTTGTCGGGGTTACCGTCCTTATCCACCGGCAGGTCAAAGTTTATCACCACGGACACCTGCTCCACGTCGATACCTGCGGAAGGAAGGAGAAGGGCTCGGATCACACTCCCAGTCTCTGTGCCAGATGCCCTCCCTGTAGAGTTCAACTGAGCTGGAGCAGGGCGAATGTCTGTAGAACTGCAGATGTTGTGGTTGGACAACACTTTGTTCAAAAATATTCACATTTCTCAAAGCATATTAACTGTGATAATAGTTCTTGGTACTGTTACTGAGTCCCCAGTCCCTCTTTAATCAGAAGAACCACCGAGTCCGCCTCGCTCGTGTTCACACAGACACTGACTCACTTTAACATTAGAAGTGGAAAAGAGTGGAACATTTAAATATTTAACTATGTGGGGTGAGAAATACATATATGTATATATTGTTTTTAAATCAAAACTGACGTGTGAACAAAGTGTGAAATTCACTACTAAATTATTCAGTCATTTCGAATTCTGGTCTGAGCAGTACCAGGAACTGAAAAAGGTTCCAACAGTTATAAAAGACCTGGAAAGATAGACAAATGTAATAACTGAATGTGATTATAGGTTTCTACAGTGTGAAATCCCCCGATCCAAACAAGTGAACCAGCGAAATGTCCCCTCAGTCCAGCGTTTTAACAGGAATGAGACAAACTCTTGAGGTAAAATGTGCACGCGTGTTAAATGACCGGGTCAAGCGCGGGTCAGTTACAGTTCATCGCGTTCACCCCGTTTAAAAACACGTCCAGGTTTTCGCTCACCTCTGGCGCAGACGTTGGTTGTGACGAGCACTTTCTCTTTTCCTTCTCTGAATCTGTCGATCACGGCGGCTCTCTGCTCCACCTGCATCTCTCCGCTCAGCAGCGCCACCTGGTGACCCTCCCTGGACAGCTCGCCCGCCAGCCAGCCCGCCGTTTTCCTCGTCTGAGAAAGAGGGAGGGGAAAGAGAACGACTAAGAATGGTTTCTACCGTCACATGTCCTTTTTATTTATTGGTCCTGACGTAACGTTTTTTGGGTCAAGGTCAAATATTACTTTTTTGTGTGCTAAATGACAATTGTTAAAAATCTGTCGTTTATGGTTTATTAAGCTCGAAAGTCATTTTTATTAGCTTTTAATGGGACAAGAGAGAACTGGAACGGACTGATATAGAAGATGGTCACATGTTTCAGTCAGAACAAATGAAAAAGGGAAAAAATTAGAATAGTACGATGTTAACTTCCAATAAGGGTATAAGACATCGCTATTCAACTTCATTTGCCAAAGGGCCTCTGGGCCGAAAGTGCACAACACTGTAACAAATGTTTGAGTCGTACTAAATATCCCCAACACTGTTGAAATGAATGGAGTTGATGCAATAAAATAACATGCAGATAGAGTAGATTTTTGTGCAAAATAACAGACAAAATGCTTTAGAAATATTGCTTTGCAAAATTGCCAATCCAGGACTGAACCAGAATTAAACTAGGACCAACCTAAAATAAAAACGGGTTTAAAGCAGCATTAGAGACTAAACCAAGACCAAACCAGGTCTAAACTAGTGTTAACCCAGAATTAAACCACTAAACAAGATTATTATACTGTATATATTTGTTACATTTGGAAGAGGGGTTGTGGGCCGGATTAAATGGCCTGGAGGGCCTGATTTGGCCCCCGGGCCTTATGTTGAATAGCTCTGGTATAAGAGATACTTTTATTGCCAATTTGATTATTTGACTCCATTTAAATCAAAGTCACAGCAGTTGTTGTTGTTGCTAATTATAAAGCATTTTAGTTGTTTTTACTTAATATGAAGGCTGAACGCTTTTTACAATCTTGATTCTGATTCTGATTCTGACATCTATTCAATTAATTACTTTTGCCAAAAGGGGAAGGGCTTCTGCTTTTTCATCTCCCCGGTGACATTAGAATCCCGCTCGACTCACGTGGCAGAAGATCATGGCCTGCGCGATGGTGATGGCGCCGTAGATGTTGCAGAGCGCCTCGAACTTCTCCTCTTTGCAGTTGCACAGGACGTAGTACTGCTTGATGGTGTCCAGCGTCTCCTCCTCGCGCTTCAGCTTGATGATGTTCGGCTCCGGGACGATGCGCTGCGCGAAGTTCCACACCGTTTCCTCGAACGTGGCCGAGAACAGCAGCATCTGGCAGTTCTTGGGCAACATCCTGCGGCGAAAGGAGAGTCAGGAGAATCGTAGGGCAACTTTTCTGTGCCCCAGAGTGGACATTTTTGTTCACTCGTACAGCAATACGACTTGGCTGAAGAGGGTCAATTAAGTAACTTCTACAACTGCTAATAGACACAAAAAGAAGTACAAAAGTGCGTTTACTCTGCCATTTATGTAAAGCGCCAACATATTTTTGTACATTTAGAAAAGGGTTTACAGGCAAAAGACTGTTAATAATATGTCAGGGGCATAAAGTAGTTTGAATATTATAGTTTAGCGAGATATTTACTGTCGCAATCTTACAGTACATTACACTTGTCTAAATTATCCATTTAGGAACATTTGTAGTCTGCATTTGACCCATCCTTGAACCAGTGCCGCTTGTCAGGAGCAGTGGGCCCATCTCTGATCTTTGCGCTCGGCTTGGTCTGGACTACTGAAGCTGGAGGATTTTTTTTTTTTAAACCTATTGTGCATGTTTTGTGTTCAGATCGTGTTTTGCTGACAGGCCAACAGATTATTAGCATTTCATCCACACCGAACCACCAACGTTCTCGCCACGGAAACCGATAAAAAATAAATAAAAGGGTCCGCGTGAGAGTACCTCTGTATGCGGATGCTCTGGTCCTGGTGGCCCTGCGTCGCGATCATCACGTCGGCCTCGTCCAGCACGAACACGCAGATCTTCTTCGGTTCGATGAACTTGAACTTGGCGCACCAGTCCAGCATGGTGCCCGGGGTCCCGATCACGATCTGCTCCTGGAGCTTCACGCCCCGCGGCACTGACGGGACAAACGGCAGCAAAAGTGTCACCGCGATCCCCTGCTCCGTCAGACTCAGTCTTTTTACACATTTATTCACGCAGTTTCTTCCAAATCAACCAGTTCTTATTTTAAAAGGACACGTTTTTGAGCTTTTAATCATGTTATAAGACTGTTCCCTTGTGAAAAATGTATCTCGAGTTATATTTAGCTCAATTCACACCTGTTTCATTAATCCTGTTTACAAGGTTGTCTTCTCTTCTCCGTTTCTGAGCCTCATAAAAAACCTCCATTTCAAATTCCACAGATTTGTGACTTCAAAATGTCGTGCGCCGACATCTTCTGAGCGGTTTTTTAGTCCATAAATTGTCGACAGACCCGTTTGAGCATTTCTGCAACTGTGTGCTTAGATTAGCATGTCCGAGCAAAAAAGCTAGCTAGCTTTTATTTCCTCGTGGTAATTCCCTCTGCTGCCAGTAGATGGAGTGCTAAAAACAAAATGCCTCTAATATTTATAACGTGTGTTTTCAGCAGAAGTTCTAAAACACGCGACGCAAGAGTAAAAAGGTACTAAATTCTACGGACGTCACGGACCCACTGAGCGCCAGTGTCTGAAAATGTCTCGGACGCTTACGCTTGTTTCCTCTGATGGCGTAAACCAGCTGCACCTCCGGGTAGTGTTTGCCCATCTGCTCGATGACCTTCCCCGTCTGCAGAGCCAGCTCGTACGTGGGCGACACGCACAAGCACTGCAGGAAAACAAAACACGTACTTTTACAGCAGTCGAGCAGCAGTTTGTACAGAAAAGCAGAGCCCGGTTCTTAAAAGGAATCTGAGAAAGACTGCGATCATAATTTCCACCACAAACAACAGGATATGTACAAAAGTATTCTAAAAGTACATGGATTATTTTATTTGTTTGTCGTCCTTGTTTCAGTCTTTTTGTCAATTCTCCCTGGACGTGTTTGAAACGTGAACTTTAAAACAGAATTCTATCATTCAAACATAAATCGCAAATCTAATCACAATCGCAATAATGATCAGGGAAAAAATTATAAAAATACATCACAATTAGACATTTTTGGTGAAGTTTATCGTTTTACTTCCGTAGCTTTAATTAACCGTGATGTAAACGTCTCATTTACGCAACAGCCGTGAGCGGAGTAAAGACCGAGCGCGTTATGAAAAACACATGAAGCGGCGTCCTCCCGAACACACACCTGAGGCCACTTGTTGTTGGGGTCCACGTGACTGAGCATGGCCAAAACGAACGCCGCCGTTTTCCCCGTTCCCGACTGTGACTGGGCGATGAGATTCTGTGGCCTGAACCCACCAAACGGAAAGGGAAATATTCAGACCGAGGAATGCAATACGGTTAATAAAAGCAACAATCTCGTCAGAAAAACAACTTAATTAGTCTATTATATATAAAAGCTGCTGGAGTTTAAACGTCTTCTGAAATGTGTTAAATCTGCTCATTTCTTTGTATTTCAACATAAGAGAAGCGACTCACGGTTCAGCGAGCATCATGGGTAACGCGGTCTCCTGGATTTTAGAGGGTCTGTTGAAGCCCATCCCGTAAACGCCCTTCAGCAGCTGTGGTTTCCTGCGAACGGGGGCAGAAGTGTGTGAGAAACGGACGGCGACGTGCCAGAATGACTCCGATCGACCCAGCGATCAAACTGGTGACGAGAAAAGATTGATTTTGCGTAATTGTTTTTTGTAATCGTGGCTCATGGCTTTTTAAACGACACTCGACATTTGAAAATGGTTCATTAAGACGATTCTGCTTTACCGTTGTCAAAAGATACAATGTTTTGGTGCTGCCCAGTGGTTGAGTGGTTAGGGCACAGCACATTTGGTCTACTTTGCTCTTTCAGATTCATGGGCTCTTGACCTTTTCTTTACCGTTGTGTATATCATCCCCATATTGCAATTCAACTGAAATAAAAACATTAAAAAGGAGTTCTTCGCGAGTGTTGCGTCGCGTCACCTTTAGTGTCTCTCACAGCAAAGCTAAAAGGCAAAATGGACTTGAAGCGATTATCCGTACGAGAGGGCCTGGCAATGCTTCAAAACGTTGATGAGGTTTCATTCGGGAGGTGAAGGCGAGTCAGACGAGGGTCTCGTGGGTTTTGGGCAGCGCAGCCGAACCAGCTGAGTTCGTCCCTCGCTTCAGCTGCCCCGGTAACATCACGTGCTGAGCGGCATATTCTTGGAAACTGCGACAATATTCAAGGTTTTTACAAATCCCGTGTTATAATAGTATTTGGCTGGACTTTTTTTTTTAAGGAAGATGGGTCCGAATGAATGAATGAATATGCGTATATTCTCTGCAACGGCGACTTCGCTATCACAAACAACCCTCCTCCTCTTCCTCCTGCCTCTGCTGGTCAACTTCGGCCCTCTGAATAATGATTATACTCATTACAGAGGCTAATAGACACATTTTAAGCGTGTTAGAAGAATCATTCTTTTGATTACGTCATTGCCAGAGCGCAACCGTCAAATTGGCGGCTTTGGAGTTCTAGTCGTTCTAAAATCCTGGTAGTTCTAGTGTTACATTTAAATAATAATATACTTTGTTTTGGCTGCCGGAAGGTGAAATTATGACCTGTTTATTTGAAAATGAAATGTGCGTCAACCTGTGGAGAAGGCCTGGACATGAAGGCAAAAGACTTTGTATCCAGAGGAAAAAAACATGAATAAGATGCATCTTCTTCTGTTCTGATATTGTTTATACAGACATCTTTCTTTATTTAATGTCAACAGTGTCATATAATGTGGGCTGGGCACCTGAGTGCATGACACTTTGATACAAACTATTCATTCATTCATTAAATCTAGTACCAAAAGTAAATACTTTGTGTATTGATCCACAAAATAATTGGAATTCACAAATGGTACAAAATGTGACCTTTCCTGAACAGTTTTAGAATGATCTCAAGGTAACAAAGAAAGTACAATTATTTTAACACAAAGTATTTTGTGTTCTATTGTTTAAAACTAAATTTTGTAATTATTTTGTTCCTGAAATCAGTCTTTTTCCTTGTTATCAAAACCTAAACCCTAAAGCAGCTTAAATATCATCGTTTATATTTTCTGTAAAAGCTTCAAAATGCTTTATTATTAATATCTATCAGATTAAAATGACGACTTAAGTTAGTGACAAAACTGATATTAGTGCTGTCGAGGTATTCATCTGTCGGAGATCATTTTGATATAGCTAAAGATGCACGGTGTAACTTTTCTGGTGGAGCGTGTTCGTCTCCATGGAGATTAGGGCCGCAAAATTAATCACAATCGAATCGAAATTTGAACGGACGCAATTCGCAGAACGCAAATGCTAACAAAATATCCCGTCAAATTCTGCATAAAAACCTGTACAAACATGTATATAGTTTAGATCCGTACAAACGTGCTCTGAAAAACATGACTTTTTGTAGTTTGCGTTTTTTTTCCTATTTAAATGTGAACTTTTAACAGTATTTTTTACATAAATCACAAATCTAATCTTAATTCTTGTCTGAAAAAATAAATAAAAATCGCTATTTGACATTTCCCCCAAATCAAGCAGCCCTACTGTTATTGCTTTGCTTGAAAAGTTACACGTTGCACCTCTTAAGCGTTTTTATTTACGGTACATAGAAGTACAATAACTGGCAGCTAAATTTTAAGTTTAACATCTGTTCTGGGACAAAAACGCTAGAATATTTACAGAGATGTCTAATATGTACACACTGAAATAATATATGATAACAATAATAAACATAAAAGGTGTTCTTCACTTACAGCCGGAGCTCCTCAAAAGACTTGACTGAATACAACGGTGAATTTGGATCTTTTTGAAGAACTTCTACTTGATTTGTGTTATTGACCAAACTACTCCTGATTAACTTGTTCAGGTAAGACTGTGCTGCTTTGTCGTCTGGGAAAACACAGCAGAGACAAAACGTCAGTCACATCAGTGCATTAAAAAAAAGAGCAAACGACACAAAGACAGTTCAAATGGCACACCTTTGTCGTCTTCCTCCGTCTTGTTATTCGGTTCTCCTCCTGCTTTCGAAGCGGCGCCTACGTTTCGGATAAATACATTTCCAAAAAAGTAAGAATTCACATCGCAAACACTATTATAAAATGAAATAAAGCAGCCAAAACGTACCATTCTCTTCTGGTTTATCTTTCTCCTTCTCCTTTTCCTTCTCCTTATCCTTGATTTGGAGACTGTTAATCTAGACAAATACAAAACATGATTTTAGGGGTGCGATGTAATTCACACGAGAATGAGGCGTGACAAATAAATACATTGTGCGATTCAGTTGGCATTTGCGGCATCGCAATTTTAATTTTATATCATAATCTAGCTGCGATTGTAGCACTACTTTTTGGAACTATAACATTTCCCCAGCTTTTATTCTTTTTTTGTGTGGAAATGGGGCATATTAACAATAATGTACAGCAGTAATCAATTATGCAAATCTAAACATGGCAGTTCAGGGAAACACAAATGTATAGTCTAGTTAAATTGACAGAATATAGAAGTTCACATTGTGTTTTTAGATGTTGGCAAAGGGTTGTGTAATTATTATTATTATTTATTTTTAAACAGGATTGTGTCAAATCGTCTTTTTAATCACGATGTCTACAGCCAATCCTCTTTCAATAAAAGTATTTGCTTTAGACCAGATTTCAAACTTTGGAAGTAGTTTGTTTACAAAGTTTGTCTTGGTTAAAGAAGTTCATTATTTTCGAGCCCTACATTTGACTACCGGTGTATTGTTTTATCTTTATCTTAAGTTTTATTCTTGAAGTGCTCTTGACCTTTTTGAAATTTCGTTGTAAATAACATGTTGCACTGACAGAAAAGCCTATTCTGTTCTATTAAGTACAACACCAAACAGTACCAGATCATTTGTTAGTCACACAAATGAAAGTGCCTTATAAGAAAGGTCTTTTAAGAAGCTCAATGCTAAAAACAACTTCGGGATTATGTTAGCGAGTCACTGAGCATGAATGGGGCTAAGAGCTAACGCTAGTCACTCACAGAACACGCAGCTGGCTTTCGTTTTCCCCCAAACCAGACGAGATTAAAACCAAAACAACAACAAAAACACATTTTAAACAAACTAATACGAGGAAACGCGTTCAGTGACACTTCGGCAGAGAGCATGACAGATAAGCAACAGCATATGACAACAACATGTGGGAAACGCGAGTGTTGATTAAAAACAGAGCTGCGGTGCTAGCGCCGTGTTAGCTCGCTGCGTTTACCGATTCGGTGGCTTGGGCTTCTTGCAAATCCACGGCCTGCGCCCAGGAGTCAGCGGCCATCGTGAGACGAAGCTTTACACTGCGGAACTTTCACTGGGGATGATGAATAACAGACGGAACCAGCGCAAAAGGAAGCGGGCGTAAAGAGGCAGCAGCAGCAGCAACTAGTGTCCACAATGGCGTGCCGAAACCGACTGTGTCACATGTGCAGCACCTTCAGCGGCCCGGGCGGAACGCAAAGTCTCAACAAAGGTTCCTAGGTGCAAACATGAATTAATATAGAGCTTTTCAAGGGGGCGCGTCCCATTTGGAGAGAGAAAAAAGTATAAACAGCAGAATTGGCGCTTCACTGTTGTAAATACGGCGTTTCAAGGAAAAGAGGCACTTGCGTCACTTCTACCACTGCGGGTCCACGACCGTCACACGCAGACTGCTTTCTGCGGTGCTGACTCGTACCACCGCTTTTACGTTTCATTGTCTTCAGAGCTCATGGCGTCGAAGCGGAAAACATTCAAATGCACGCATTCTTTTCGCATATGCTTTATGTCGTCACAAAAGCGGTCAGTTGCAGAGCAAGTTCAAAGGTTAGAAACATCCATGAAACCGACTGTCACGTGTGCAGCGACTTCAGTGGCCCGGGCGGAACACAAAGACACAACAAAGGTTCCTAGGTGCAAAAGGATTTCTGTTTTTAACACAGATCAAGAAATATTCAAATAATTATTTCTTACTGTCTAAAGCTCCAAGATTGATCATGGATGTAGAAAACTATTTGCATCAGCAAACAGTAAACATTTATTTATTTATTCATGTATTTTTATGATGTATTTATTTATTCACCTTGGACAATCTTTTAAATTAATTGTTGGCATTGATTGAATTATGTCATTATAGGAACTGTTAATTATATTTTGGGATGAAACTAAGCAAAATGAAAATGTAAAAAGTAATTAGCCCACAATATAATATTATTTTATTTATCACAGCACCCGATTTTTAGTTTGTATTCAAATGTAAGATGTTATTATCAAATCCTTGGGTTAGGCTAATGAATGATAGGAATTAGTAATAACCTAATTTAAATTCTTATTTATATATGAACCTTTGTTGTTTGCGTTCTACTCAAACTATTTTCTAAATATTCCCACTGTGTGAACACAGTACAAAACTATTATTGTGTAAAACTCCCAAATTGATCATGAATTAATTTTTTATATATTTTTTAATAGTCTGATCAGGCTATGCATAATGAATATTAGTAATATTATTAAAATAATGAAAATGCAATAATATTATTAATAAACATAATTAAAGCGCAATTATTAGAAATCATTTTAATTATATTTTGATCACACCAACCAAATTAATATCTTGTTATTTTTGAATGCTTTACAAATAAAATTGTTATAATAACCAGAGGTGGGTGGAGTAGCCAAAAAAATGACTCAGTGAGTAATGTTACTTCAAAATAATATTCAAGTAGAAATACAAAGTAGTGGTCCAGAAAGTTGCTCAAGTAAAAGTAAAAGAATATTTGGGGAAACTGAGTACGACAAGGGATGTAACAATATGCATCATTTCATTTCACTGCACGATATTTATTGCAATATTGTATTGTATTTATTGTTTTGTATGTAATATTGTAGCAAAGGATCATGGTCTACGTAGTTTCTTATGGTTTTTCAGCTGCTGCGGCAACAAAACAATGAATGTAAACAAAGGCGCTTTTAATTCGATATTTTGTGACGGCCCACTTTCTGCACTCACATCTGTAAATTTAACTGTAAATTCTTGTGTATATAGAAAGCCTATTTTTATTTTATACTAGTCATTTTAAATGGTTTCTTAATGCATGTCCTTTTGATTTCATATAAGTTGTCTTTATTATTGATCAGTGTTTTATGTTGCACCTTAACGCCAAAACAAGTTCCTATGTTTGTGAATTTTGTTAATTGACAATGGCAATAAACTTTTGATGATACGATATCACAATATTTTGGCTATTGATACATCCCTAACTAGTACTACCTCTGATATTAGCCTACATAATAAGTGTAGACTATTTTAAGATATTTACAAAATTATTTTCAACTCACCTCATGAGCTTTCAGGAAAACAACCTCACTTTATGAAGACACTGAATTAGCAACTGATTAGGAAACCTCTGCAAATCACAATTAGCAGTGCCCTGGTGGACCTGTAGATGACGCTGTTTGTTTCCACACATACGCACGCTCCTGCAGGCTCGTGCCCGGGCCTCGAGAGCTCTCCACCGGGTCAGAGCAGGCTCGGGTTACGCTCTCCCCAAACGTCCTGGATCCGGGGAAAAACCGTGTCAGCTTCACTTTGTGCGCCGATTTGGAGCTTTGTTTTGACTAAAAGGCCAAAGACTTGGGTTTCAAAATTGTGCGGATTAAAATGACAGATTGTATAGGATTTATAGGCTCATAGATATCACATTATTTACTGTCAGAAATATAATACAGGCATGCTTAGGTTATTATGTAAGTCAGTTTAGTCCTTTGTGGTCAATTTTAGTGAGAAAAGTAGAAATAAGTTTCCTGCAAGATGATATTTGATGTATATTTGCTGAGCATTTTGTTATTTTTAGTCAATATGATAATAATAAATAATAATAAAAAGGTGAAATCTTAGAATGTGAACTGTCTCTTTAAGTGTCCCCTCTTCACAGGCGAGCAGAGGATCAGTCGGGGTCACCTCTGAGCTCGGTCCATTTCACACTCGTCTTTCTCTTCCTTCTGTCTCTTTAGAGTCGTTTTCACTCGTGTCACATGATCGACTGCTCGTCCAATCAGGAAATAAAACGACAAACTTCATAAAACACCAGCAAACTAACCTTCAAGGACACATATTTTATTTTTAACCACATTCTAACATTGTTGTCTCGTGAAAAACACACCTGGAGTTGTGTTTAGCTTCAGTAAAGTCCTCTCCCACCGAGCCTCAGAAAACACTCAGTTCCAAATTTCACACAGCAGGAGCCTGACTGAGATTTGTAATGTACTTTCAGATACATTATTTGAAGGTCTAAAACACGAGATGCCAAAGCAAAGGAATAAAGGCTGAAAAACAATACGAATATCGAATAATATGTGCTACTCTTACTTTCGGTTCCTCTTCTCACTGTGAGTAAATCTACAAGTGACAAAAGCGACAATGACAATAATATAAATGTATTTGAACATTCGTGTTTCAGCTCCTTCAGATATGATTTAGTTTTTGTAATTTTTTGTGATTTAAATTTTGAAAATACCAGATTTTGTGTATTATTTATTCATTTTTTGTCCGTCAAAAATGTATAAATGAGATGTTACGTCCAGACAGTTGAGTTACTTGTGCAGAGTTTTCCCCAAATACTTTTTAAACCTGACTTGAGTTGTTTATTGGACCACTACTGTGTACTTCTACTTGGGTACTATCATTTTCACCTGCCGCGTGCCGTTGTGGCGCCCGTTTCTTCCCCCGTGCCGAGCGTGAGAGCCCTGTGGAGTGAACGTGTCGAAATGTGCCCAAAGCCTGAGGCTGTGAGTTTGCGTTTCGCCCAATCAGGAACTCCGGGGGCGGTATCCATGGAAACAGGAGTAGAATACAGTCCCGGGTCCCGGAGGATTTGGGACGGACCGGGATTCTGCCCAGGACTCAGGGGGGGAGAGAGAGAGAGAGAGAGAGAGAGAGAGAGAGAGAGAGAGAGAGAGAAGCGCGAGAAAAGAGTGAGAGCGAGAGGAGAGAAGAGGAAAGGAGAAGAGAGAGAGAGAGAGAAAGAGGAGGGAGAGAGAGAGAGAGAGAGAGGAAGAGAGAGAAAGAAGGGAGCGAAAGAGAGAGAGGAAAGAGAGAAGAAAGGGAGAAGGAGGGTAGGAGGAGAGAGAGAAGAGAGAGAGAGAAGGAGAGGAGGGAGAGAGGAGAGAGAGGAGAGAGAGAGAGAAGGGAAAGGAGGGAGAGAGAGAGAGAGAGGAGAGGAGGGAGGAGGGAGAGAGAGGAGAGAGAGAGAGAGAGAGAGAGAGAGAGAGAAGGGAAAGGTAGGGAGAGAGAGAGAGAGAGAAGGGGAAGGTAGGAGGAGAGAGAGGAGAGAGAGAGAAGGAGAGAGTAGGAGAGAGAGAGAGAGAGAGGGGAAGTAGAGAGAGAAGAGAGGAGAGAGAGAGAGAGAGAGAGGAGAGAAGAGGGAGGAAGAGAAAGAACAGAAAAACAGAGAGGCACAGACAGAGAGATAAATAGACAGAGAGAGAGAGATTTGATAGGTGATAAATAAGAGAGATAGATAGAAAGAGAGAGATAGAGTGATAAATAGATAGAGAAGAGCGAGAGAGAGGGAGAGAGAGAGAGATGGATAGAGAGATAGAGAGAGATTGATAGAGAGATGGCTTGATGGAGAGCGAGAGAGAGAGAGAGATTGATAGAGAGATAAATAGATAGAGAGAGAGAGTGGGAGAGAGAGTGAGAGAGACTGATAGAGAGGGAGATCGAGAGAGAGAAAGATAGAGAGAGAGAGGTAGGTTGAAAGAGAGGGAGAGAGACATTTAAACTGAACGAAAATGGGACTTGCTCAGCGTAACCCGGGAAACCGAGCTGGCTAACCGAAGCCGCAGACAGCTACAGAGGCATTTCCTGGCGTTATTCACACGTACGCCTTCCTCGCACAAGTCCTGCTTATTTTGGTCTTCACCAGGGAAAGTGCCAGATCAGAAACACTTTGTTCTCTTCTCTTTCACGGCACATTCGCTCGCCATTATTTACGTTTGCAGATGTTTGTGTTGTGATTTGAAGGCGCCGTATTCCTGTGACTTTGACGTACTGACAAATAAACATGGCTGCCGTTCAAACATGGCTGAAGTTCAAGCAACAACCAGAGTCATCTCTCAACGAGGTTCTCCTGGTTGAATAAAGCTAACTTCTCATTGTGTCTCTGGAAGTTTTAGCATTTAAACTGTGCCGCGTCAGGGCGTTGGATACGACGGGCCTGGTACGATGGAGATGTGAACGCGGACAAAGTGCGCGGCACAGAGGGGACGCGGCGGCGCGGGGTGGGCAGGGCATAATAATAATAATGATAATAATAATAATAATAATAATAACAACAATAATAATAATTTAAAAATATATATATATATAATAATAATGATAATAATAATAATAATAATAATAATAATAATAATAATAATAATAATAATAATATAGTAATAATAATAATAACGTTAATAATAATAACAATGATAATAATAATAATAACAACACAAAAATAATATAAAATAATAATAACAACATTATTATTATTATTATTATTAATTAATAATAATAATAATAATAATAACAACAATAATAAAGGCACATAGAAGCGGTGGTGTGATGTGGTAATTCCCCTAAATGTTTTAAATAACTTAGCAGTTTATAACATTTCAGAAACAGATTTTTTTTTAAATTTCTTTTTTACCACACCTTAATTAAAGGTGTCTAAAGGAAAGTTCTTTAATGTAACAAGAAACAGCAAAAAGGCCTGTGCCTAAATAAAGTGGCCAGGTGCGCTTTAGCCTTCCGTCCAACTGCGGTACAGATCACAGTCCGTCTGGAGGTGACCCCAGAGTGGTGAACAGAGACGCTGAGGGCAAATCTATTTCTTCATCAACACACATTAAGATTCATGAAAAGACGAAGGCGATGGAGAGAAGAAGGAGAAAGAGAGACGGTGTGTGAGGATCAGTGAGAAGAGGAAGGAAGGAAGTGAGCCAAGAGGAAGAGCTTGAAAGACGGCAAGAGAATGGTGAAAGACGATGGAGGGCAAGAGGAGGGGGAAAGAGAGGAGAGAACGGAGAAAAGAGCGAGAACAGGGGAAAAAGTGAGAGGGTATAGGTTACAGAAAAGAACGAGAGAGAGAGAGAGAAGGATGGGTGGGGAAAGAAGAGGAGATGAAAAGAAGAGTGAGGAGGAGAAGAGGTATAAACAGAGGAAGGAAAGAGAAGGGTGGAACAGAGGAGAAGAAGAGAGAGAGAGGTAGAAAGAGAGTGGAGATGGTGAAAAGGAGAAAGGGAACGGGTGAGGGTCAGTGAGAAAGGAGAGGAAAGGGAGTGAGCGAAGGGAAGAGGGATGAAGAGGGAAGAGAACGGTGAAAGAGATGGAGGAGGGCAAGGGGAGGGGGGAAAGAGAGGAAGAGAGGACAGAACGGAGAAAAGAGCGAGAATAGGGAAAGAAGTGACAGACAGTATAGGTTAAAGAGAAAGAAAGAGAAGGAGGAGGAGAAGAAGAGGGGAGAGAAAGGGTGAAGAGGAGAAGAGGTTTAAAACAGAAGGAAAGAAAGAAAGAGTGGACAGAGGAGAGAGAGGGGAGAGATGGGGGAGCAGGGGGGCTGGTTTGTATTCCTCGGCCCGCTCAGGCTCTTGTTGGTCGGTGCAAAGTGGACGGTGCACAAGAATTTCAATGCGTTCCAGAGTCAAACGCCTAAGCCGCCCGCCGTTAGCCGCGTTATAGCCGCCGTTAGCCGCGTCAGCTTCGTCACCACCAACAGGGCGGTCAGCACCCGGGCCAGCAGGGGGCAGGGTGGCGGCAGAGAGGTGTGTTTCTGCGTGAGAACCGTAAACATGGAACTGTGGCGCGCAAAAAGCTCAAAACAAACATGGACGCGAACAATACTCACAAATACTCACTACCACAATACTCACAATACTCACAATTTTCCAATTCCAGGGTTATGAACATGTTCTCAGATGGTTTGTGGTCTGGCTGGAAAGTCCCGCCCCCCATCCAATGGGGTCTGGAACTAAAAGAGCCGGAACTGAACAGGTTTCTAACAGCGCAAACCCCCCTAATCTTTTATACTTTTACTGTGCTTATTTTTGGGTTTTAACTAATTACAAAGAGGAATTTAAATAAAAATACATATAATAAAAACACATAATTAATTTCCTTAATATACAGTTTAAAGACACATGATCGTCATTTTTATCTGCAGAAGGTCTATGCCTGCCTTTGTTGAAATATATGTTGTTTTTTATTATTGATTCTTATGTCCTTTAATCCGATTTCTGTTTGTGATTTGTTTTTTTGTTCCTTTCTGACATCTGATCGAATAATCTTTTCTGATCTGATTTCTTTATCTCTTGATCCTGTCTGTCTGATTTCTGATCCTGATTCTGATTCTGATCCTGATTCTGATCCTGATCCTGATCTCTGATCCTGATCCTGATTCTGAATCCTGATCCTGATTCCTGATCTGATTCTGATTCTGATACCTGATACCTGATTCTGGATATCCTAGATTCTGATCCTGATCCTCTGATCTTCTGATTCTGATATTCCTGATCCTGATCCTCCTGATTCTGATCCGGATTCCGATCCTGATTCTGATTCCGATCCTGATCCTGATCCTGATTCTGATCCTGATTCTGATGAGCTCTAGAAGGCGCTCCGTTGCCGAGCCAAAGTACATCTCTGACATGTTAGTGCCATATGGAGAGCAGCTGCTCTACTCCGAGCTCCTCCCGTGTGGCTGAGCTCCGCACCCTGTTGTAAGGGAGCGCCCGGCGCCCTGGGTGTCTTACCGATGCTCATGACCAGAGGTGAGGGCAGAACGTAGCTGAGGTAAATCTGATCTTTGTCTTTGACTCAGCCCTTTTCACTGCAGATGCTGCACGATCCTTTTCTCACTCATGAACAAGACCCCGAGATACTTGAACTCCCCACTCAGGGCGAGGACTCCCCCACCAGGAAGAACCAGGGAACCATCTTTTTTTTTAAAGTAAATTTGGATTACCATGTTTGTAATGTGAGTCTAATCCATCTTTTCCTGTTGTACTTTGTGTTTAAAATGTGTTCTACAAACAATATGGCATGTTTCATGATATGGCATTATCCATGCGCATAGAGATTTCGTCTGTGAGAGGGAGCATCACTGTAATAATGTTTTCCAGTTACCTGGCCCCCCCAGCTGCGATAAATACATGTTGAAATCCTACATTCCAGTCCTAGCGTTCTCTGGAGACAAGCAGGGTGTGACAGATTAAGACAACGAACCTGCATTTGGCTATCTTTTCGTTGCTTTGTGCCGGCCTCTTGATTGGCTCTTACTCGTTGCTCTCACATTGACGAGAAGATTTGATCATTTCAAAGCTACTGTGTTTTTTGACATCCGCTGACTTGTCCAAGTGTTTACGAGCTGGACTTCGAATGTCGCGTCAAATGGTCCGCTTGTGGTCGGGGGATTGGGGGCTTGTCCTCGCGGAACGATCGGGGGGACAGCAACAGATGACTGATCCGGCCTTCAAGAACTCTCTCAAAAATGAGGAGGAATGTTGGATGATGAGATTTTCACGACGACGCAACTTTACAATAACTCATTTCTGCAACAAGACACCATTGATCAAAAGTAGCTTTTGTTTCAAATGTTTTTATGACGTGTCCTTTTTAGTTTTTTTTTCATGGCGTTTTGGGTGAGCGGCTGTTTTCACAGAAGCGTTTTAGTGTTAGGTGGCAGATGTTAGTCCCTCTCCCCTCTCCTAGTAAAGCAAAATAAATGTCACTAAACTTTTCTATCTTTTTTCTCTTTATCTCTCATTTCTTTTCTTTCTCTTTTTCCTCTTTTTCTCTCGGAACTCCTTTCCCTCCCTTCTCTTCTTTCTCCCTCTCTTTTTCTCTCTTTTTTTCCCTCATCTTTTTTCTCTCTTTATTAATTTTCTCTTTCTTCCACTTCTTTTCTCTTTTTGTCCCTTTTTTTCTCTCTTTCCCTCCCCTCTCTCCCTCGCCTTCTTTTTTTCTCTTTTTCCCTCTCTTTTTTTCTCGTTTTATTTCCTTCTATCTTTCTTTCTTTTTCCTCTTTTTTGCTCTCTTTTCTCTTTCCTGACTCTCTTCTTTTTCCTTATTTTTCTCTCTTTCCCTCCCCTCTCTCCTCGTCTTTCTCTGCTTATCCTCTCTGTCTCTTTCTCCTCTCTTTTCTCTCTTCTCCCTCCCTCTCTCTCTTTCTCCCTCTCTTTTTCTCTTGCCTGTCTCTCTCTTTCTCCCGTCTCTTTTTCTCTTTTCTTCCTCTCTCCTTTCTCCCTTCAAACTCTCTTCCCGCTTTTTCTCATCTTTTCCACTCTCTTTCTTTTCTTCGGTCTTTCTCTCTCTTCTATCTATTTCTCTTTTCTCTTCTCTCTTTCCTCTCTCTTTTCACTTCCTTTCTTCTCACCCCTCTCAATCTCTCTTTCTCTCCTTCTTTTTCTCTCTTCTCCCTCTCTCGTCTCTTTCTACCCTCTCTTTTTCTGCTCTTTCCCTCCCTCTCTCTCTCTTTCTCTCTTTCCCTCCCTCTCTCTCTCTTTCTCTCCCTCTCTTTTTCTCTTCTTTCCCTCCTCTCTCTCTTTCTCCCTCTTTTCCTTTTCCCTTCCTCTCTCTCTTTCTCCCTCTCTTTTTTCTCTCTTTCTCACCTCTCTTTTTCCTTCTCTTTTCTCTCTCTTTTTTCTCCTTTCTCTCTTTCTCTCTTCTCTCTATAAATATTTTCTCTTTCGCTCTCTCTCTCTTCTCTCTCTCTCTTTTTCCTTTTTCTCTCTTTCTCTCTCTTTTTTCTCTCTTCTCCTCTCTCTCTCTTTCTCCTCTCTTTTTCTCTCTTTCTCCTCCCTCTCTCTCTTTTCTCTCTCCTCTCCTTTCTCTCTCTTTCTCCCTCTCTTTTTCTCTCTTTCCCCCTCTCTCTCTCTCTCTCTCTTTCTCCCTCTCTTTTTCTCTCTCTTTCTCCCTCTCTTTTTCTCTCTTTCTCTCTCTCTTTTCTCTCTCTTTCTCTCTCTCTCTATCTATTTCTCTTTCGCTCTCTCTCTCTTTCCCTCTCTCTTTTTCTCTCTTTCCCTCCCTCTCTGTATTTCTCTCTCTCTCCCTCTCTTTTTCTTTCTTTCTCGCTCTCTTTCAGTCTCTCTATTTCTTTTTCTCTCCTTTTTTTTAACGGTATAGCGTAAAACACATACTTTGAAGACGTAAAACTCCAGTAGGTGGCGGTAAATGCACCTTTTCAGTCGGCTGCCAACTGCCATTAAAAGTAACAGAAGAAGAAGAAGAAGTCTGTGCATGATGTCTTCTCTGATTAATACTGGATTGGTTATGTTTTTATTCGTTTGCATTGAGATTTTTGTGTACCTTTTCCTCGTTTGTTAATGACTTTGAATGACTTTAAGTGGGAATTGTTCTCTTATATAAACTTGCCTTGCGTTACTGTTGTGTTCATGGGCAAGACACAAGTTTGGCAGCCACGATTCTGTTATTGAGCTCCCGATTGGCTGTCGGGCGTCACGTGACCCGCACTGAAGCATGAATGAGCGCGTGTGAACGGGGTTTTAGTATCAACATTGTTTCAGGCTGTTACATAATTTAAACGCAATTTAACTGTGGCTCGTAAATGATTAAAAACTAAAACTGTGCAGCCACAGAACGGCCTCCGAGCGAACAAAAGGAGAAAGAGAAGAACCAGGACTTTTACCGCAGCGTTATACCGCGTTCTCAGGTTGTCACATGTGCCAAATGTACCATGACTTTTATACTTCTGTGATTAAAACCTTTCTTTGTTCTCGCCAACAAAACCAACACTAATGAACATGATTAGTAATCCAAGAAAAATGTGTAACTGTTCTAAATTTAAGAAGATTGGTGCAGACGGCTCCTCTGATGGTGTTGTCTCAGCTGGTTCATCTGTACTCATGCTCATGCTCGTTTCTGTTTTTACTATTATTTGAGAATTTCTTTTTCAATTAGATAAAAAAAAAAGAAGAAAAATATGAAAATGCAAAACCCGCTGCTTAAGGTTACGGTTACGGTTAAGGTACACTTTAGTCCCTGCATTTGACCCATCCGTCAATGCCACTGGGCCTCAGGAGCAGTGGGACCCATCTCCAGATCTTAACCCTGTCATGCATGTTTTTGGCGAGAGTGCTAGCCACTGTGCCACGGTGCTGCCCTTGTCTTTATAGGTTATAGGTAGACTACCGGGGAAAAAGCATAATGTGTCTTCTTTAACTTTTTAGATTACTTAAAATAAGGAGTAAAAAAAGCCAAACACTTCCTGAATGTAAAAGGGTCAAACGTACTATAATTATTTCAATTATTATTATTATTATTATTTATTTTTGATTTGATTTAACCTCATGTTGATATTCATTTTTACACTGTAGTAATCGCTCTTTGTTCACATTGGCCAATTTTACACATTTGGGCCTGAGCCAATCACAGATGTAGGACAGAGGAACTGACCAATGGCGTGCCTCGATGTGGGTCACATGATTAATTAAGCAGCCCTGGTTCAGTTTCAGCCCAGGGCCAAAACGCTCAACGCTCTCATTGTTTTATCCCCTTTGAAAACTATATGCTCAGACCTGGTATTTAGTTACATGTAATGCACTTTTAATAAGATTTTAAAAGTTTTCAGACACTTAAAAAGTAAATATATTTAACAATGAAGGCTACTTTTACTTGAGGAGACGTTTATCCTGAATATTAAATTATTTGATGTTGTTGAATCCAACGTTTTGAAAAAAGAGATGCATATCCTTCAAAAAGGACATATTATGAAGAAACATTATTTATGTGAGTTTATTTTGAGTGATTCCTGCATATTCAGCTTGCATTTGAAGCTTAAGTGCTTAGGAAATATCTGGTTTCACCTACCCCCTATCTCCACCCACTGCTCCAGAGTCCAGGTTATGTTGGGTTCAAGAGAGTTCACAGTTGTCAGAGAACTTCTACATATTCTAAAATATGTATGTGTATATGTAATTAATAAAATATTGAACATTAAGTTCATTTATTTATCCATTGACCTTTATTTAACCAGTAAACCAGATTTTTAGAATCTCTTTCAGGGGAAATGGGAGGAGCCTAATGTTCATGGTTTTAGTGGTGGAAATGCATGCAGACACAGGCAGAACATGCAAATTTGTAGTAACTATTGTGACAGCAGGCCTAACGATGTGTCTCCTTTAAGTATATATGTCATTTTATCATTCAGCGTTAAGTACTAAAGAGAGGGAAAAGAGAGAGAAAGAGAGAAAGGGAAAAGAGATAGAGAGAGATAGAGAGAGTTAAAGAGAGACGGAGCGAGAGGGGAGAGAAAGAGCAAGACAGAGAGAGAAGGCGAGAGAGAGAGGGGGAGAAAGAGAAAGACAGAGAGAGAAGGCGAGAGAGAGAGGGGGAGAAAGAGAAAGACAGAGAGAGAAGGCGAGAGAGAGAGGGGGAGAAAGATAAAGACAGAGAGAGAAGGCGAGAGAGAGAGGGGGAGAAAGAGAAAGACAGAGGTAGGGGAAAGGGAGAGAAAGAGAAAGAGATGGAAAAGAGAGAGAGAGAGAAAGAGAGGGAAAAGAGAGAAAGAGAGGGGAAAGAGAGAAAGAGAGAAAGAGAGGGAAAAGAGAAAAAGAGAGGGGAAAGAGAGAGAAAGAGAGCGAGTTAAAGAAAGACAGAGAGAGAGAGGGGGAGAAAGAGAAAGACAGAGGCAGGGGAAAGGGAGAGAAAGAGATGGAAAGAGAGAGAGAGAAAGAGAGGGAAAAGAGAGAAAGAGAGGGGAAAGAGAGAAAGAGAGGGGAAAAGAGAGGGAAAAGAGAGAAAGAGAGAGGGAAAAAGACAGAGAAAGAGAGAGAGTTAAAGAAAGACAGAGAGAGAGAGGGGAGAGAAAGAGAGGGAAAAGAAAGAAAGAGAGGGAAACGAGAGAGAGAGAGAGAGAGAGAGCAAGAGTGAGAGTTACAGAAAGACAGAGAGAGAGAGAGAAAGAAGGGGGGATAAATAGAGAGAGAAGAAGAAGAAGAAGCCAGGGATTGTTGTTGCTATAGAAACCATCTGGTGGTCCGCTCGTTTGCTCTCTCCTCTCTCTCTTCCCTCTCCTCCTTTCTGTCTCACCCTCTCTCCATCTCCTCCTTTCTCTCTCTGTCCCCTCTCTCTCGTTCCCTCCTCTCTGATCCGTCCCCCCGTTCCGTTCTTCTCTCCCATCTCCACATCGAGTGTCCTTTTATCCCACCTACATCTCCCTCTCCTTCTCCCCGTCGCTCCCGCTCTCCGCCGTTCTCTCCATCATCTCTGCCTTAAACCTGCACATCCTTCTCTTTGTTTCATTTTCCTTTACAGCTGGAAATAGTTGTGTTTTTTGTGCGAGGACAAAACTGGGTGTATATCATGACTCATCCCTCAGTTCCACCTGGAGGAACCCGAGCCCCTCAGTGGACCCCATCCCACCCACATGCATGACTTGTATCCCAATTTAGTGTATTTATTTGGTCTATTTTCCGTCTATTTTTGTGAGCCTTGTTTTCACGAGCAGTGTTTACACAGATATTTACTTGAAATGAATCGACTCCGAGCTATTTTTGGGCAATGAAAAGTTGCACTGTGCACCTTTAAGTCAAAGTTTTCCGTGTGAATCCCCTAAAATAACCCGCGTCCTGCCGACTTTGGCCACAACTCCAAAGATTGACGTCATCCTTTCAACTCGAACAGGAAGAAGCTTTTACCACCAGCGCTTGCCGACTCTTTGGATGAAGGTGAAATGTTCCGGGTTTCCTTTTCCAACAACGTTTCCCTGTGAAGTCTCCGGCCGAACCAGAAGAATGCCAGCGCTCTGTGCCAAACGTTTAGCCGCCAAAATCTGACATATAAATAACCGACATTCAAATGAAGCTGTAACGGCGCCACGGAAACAGGGAAAAGGCTTTGCATGGTCGTATCGGCCGGAGTGGGAAAAGCCATATGTAAATGAGATGGGAGAACGAAGAGAGAGAGAGAGAGATGAGAGAGGGATGTGGAGAGAGAGAAGTGAGAGAGAAGAGAGAGGAGAGAGGGATGTGTGTAGAGAGAGAGAGAGAGAGAGAAGAGAAGAGAGAAGAGAGAGAGAGGAGAGAGGGATGTGGAGAGAGAGTGACAGAGAAGAGAGGGATGTGGAGAGAGAGAGAAGACAGAGAGAAGAGAGAGAGAGAGAGAGAGAGAGAGAAGAGAGAGAGAAGAGAGAGAGAGAGAGAGAGAGAGAGAGAAGGGAGAGAAAAGAGGGAGGGATGTGGAGAGAGAGAGAGAGAGAAGAGAGAGGAGAGAGATTGATGTGAGAGAGAGAGAAGAGAGAGAAAGAGAGAGAAGAGAGAGGGATGTGGAGAGAGAGAGAGAGAAAGAGAGAAGAGAGAGAGAGAGAAGAGAGAGAGAGTGACAGAGAGAGAAGAGAGAGAGAGGAGAGAGAGAGACGAGAGAGAAAAGAGAGAGAGATGTGGAGAAGAGAGAGAGAGAGAGAGAAGAGAGAGAGAGAGAGAAGAGAGAGAAAAAGAGAGAGAGATGAGAGAGGGATGTGAGAGAGAGAGAGAAGAGAGAGAGAAGAAGAGAGAGAAGAGAGAGAGAGGAGAGAGGGAGAATGTGGAGAGAGAGTGACAGAGAAGAGAGGGATGTGGAGAGAGAGAGAGAGAGAAGCGAAAAGAGAAGAGAGAGGAGAGAGGGATGTGGAGACGAGAGAGAGAAGAGAGAGAGAGAGAGAGAGAGAGAGAGAGAGAGAGAAGAGAGAGGGATATGGAGAGAGAGAGAGATGAGAGAGAGAAGAGAGAGGAGAGAGGGATTTGGAGAGAGAGAGAGAAGTGAGAGAGAAGAGAGAGGAGAGAGAAAAGAGAGAGAAAAGAGAGAGCGAAGAGAGAGAGAAGAGAGAGAGAGAAGAGAGAGGAGAGAGAAAAGAGAGAGAAAAGAGAGAGAGAAAAGAGAGAAGAAAAGAGAGAGAGAGAGAAGAGAGAAGAGAAGAGAGGGATGTGGCGCGAGAGAGAGAAAGAGAAGAGAGAGAAGAGAGAGAACAGAGAGCGATGTGGAGAGAGAGAGTGACAGAGAAGCGAGGGATGTGGAAAGAGAGAGAGGGAGAGAAGAGAGGGATGAGAAGAAAGAGAGAGAGAGAAGAGAGAGAAGAGAGGGATGAGAAGAAAGAGAGAGAGAGAGAAGAGAGAGAAGAGAGGGATGTGGAGAGAGAGTAAGAGAGAAGAGAGAGATATGGTGAGAGAGAGAGGAGAGAGATGGTGAAGACATGAGAGGGAGAGGGAGATAGATGATCCATCCATCTTCTTCCGCTTATCCGGGGCCGGGTCGCGGGGGCAGCAGTCTAAGCAGGGACTTCCCCCTCCCCAGACACTTCCTCCAACTCCTCCGGGGGGACCCCGAGGCGTTCCCAGGCCAGCCGAGAGACATAGTCCCTCCAGCGTGTCCTGAGTCTTCCCCAGGGCCTCTTCATGGTGGGACATGTCCGAAACACCTTCCCAGGGAGGCGCCCAGGAGGCATTCGGAACAGATGGAGGAGCAGCGGCTCTACTCCGAGCTCCTCCCGTGTGACTGAGCTCCTCACCCCATCTCTAAGGGAGCGGCCAGCCCCCCTGCGGAGGAAACTCATTTCGACCGCTTGTATCCGCGATACAGCACGTAGATTGACCGCTAAATCCAGAGCTTTGTCTTTGGACTCAGCTCCTTCTTTACCACAACTGTCCGATGCAGCGACCGCATCACTGCAGACGCTGCACCGACAGAGATGGATGATATGGAAGAAGAAGAGAGAGAGGAGAAAAGGGGAGAAAAGCGGGAGGGAGGGAGAGAGAGGGAGAAAGAGGAGAAAGAGGGATGTGCACATTCATTTATTTATGAATTTATTGGATCCCATTACTCTTTACAAAAGTACAAAGACTAGTGTGGGTGGCACGGTGGCAAAGCGGTTAGCACACTCACCTCACCTCACCTCATGGAAAAATTCTGTCTGTGCTATGACTGTTTGC
The DNA here is from genome assembly GCA_015082035.1 of Chaenogobius annularis. Classification (NCBI taxonomy): domain Eukaryota; kingdom Metazoa; phylum Chordata; class Actinopteri; order Gobiiformes; family Gobiidae; genus Chaenogobius; species Chaenogobius annularis. The sequence continues at coordinate 7,470 of BJKM01001327.1, read as the reverse complement.
AGAAAATATTATTTGATATTATTTAGTCTCTTGCCAGTCGTAATGTCAAGACAGAGCTTGGGGGGGTCAGATCCTTGAGGGTTGTTTTGTCTGATTTGACTGTGATGATGTGCGTACGTGGCAGTTTATGTCACTGTCTGTAAAAGGATGTGTAGTGCCATTGTTCTGGAGGATGAGTGATAGTTGCTTTTTGTCAGGGAAAGTGATTTACTGTGCACGAGTAAATAAAGATCCACCTTTTGAGAAAGACAACCTCTGCTCACCTCTTTATTTCTTTCTCCTTTACAGAAAGTCCACAATAATTTGGCGTCACGAACAGGATCTTAATTGGTACTTCTTTTCAGAAATTCAACAATGATTCGACTCCCTGGCGGCGTGGGGCCTTTCCGCGAGGAGTTTGCATGTTCTCCCGGTATCTGCTCCTGTCTCTTTACACCATAAAAAGTTTGATTTGGTGTAATTTCTCATTGGTCCAGTAGGACTCCATCGTGAAACTTTTTGAACTTTGAAGCTTTTTCCACAATCGATCAAAAGTTCAAAAGCAAGAGCAAGGAAAGAGAGAGGAGAGCAATGGGCAGGTGGAGAGAGTGAAGGGAGAGAGCGAGATGAGAGAGAGAGAGAGAGATGTGAGATGAGAAAGGGGGAGAGGGATGGGGAGAGAGGAGATGAAGAGAGAAAGAGAAAGTGGAGAAAGGGGAAGGGGAGAGGAAAAGATAGGGCAAAAGATAGAGGAGATATGACTGAGAGGTACAAGAAACAGTAAGGAAGAAGAGGAGAAAAGGTGAGGGGGAAGAAAGGGATGAGCATTGGGAGAAAGAGAGGAAGAGGGAGAGATCAAGGAGAGGGAATGAAGAAAGAGAGATGGAGAAACAAATAATAACTAGAATAACAATAACAATAATAGTTCTATAGTTATAATATAATAATAACAATAATAATAATAATAATAATAATAATAATAATTATTATTATTATTATAATTATAATTATTATTATTATTATTATTATTATTATTAGCATTACAGGACTATTATTATTATTATTATTATTATTATTATTATTATAGTTTTAAATCTCAATAAAAAAAAACAACATAGTTTTCTTAGCTCTCCTGGAAACAACACAAATGTCTAATCTGCACCTAAACATGTTTCATTGTTTCTATTCAACAGCCTGCATTCATAGACTTATCAATTGTACGAGATGTTCAAAGAAAAGAAACCAATATCACCCCAAACTAAAGGAGCTTTAAAGTAAACTTTACACTTGCACTTCACAAGATTTTGACGGATCAGAAGGATTTGTTGATATCTAACTCAATCCTGAAGTTTTTGCATCATTTTGGCAGTAAAATTACTACAAAAAATCCCAAATCTCCTGTTTTTGTATCTAATATGTCAACAAAAGGAAGCAAGACATTTAAACCTGCTCTGTCCATTTTTCAAGTTTAGATCACAAATATGTGCAATTTTTACATTTTTACACATTTTTCTTACATTGACATAAGAAAACTAAAGAAGAAGATTCGAACAGATTTCTCTGCAGCCTCAACATTTTCTGTTTATTACTTCTTTGCAGTGGTCCAGACTCCCCCCTCCCCAGACACCTCTTCCTGCCATACAGACGTGAGCCCGATGCCCCCGACCGCTCAAATCAGGCTTTCAATCATCTAAATAAAGACTTCCCTCTCCCCGGACACCTCCCGCAGGCGGATACGGGAGGAGCCATCTTTGTGCGCTTCACAATGTGTCATGTGATCCGATCATGTGACCACATCTTCTCACGCTCCACTAACATAAAGCTTATATAAGAAGGAGCACACTGCAAAAAGGAACACATCCATTTCTCCTGATTTGGGACGTTATGACAAGAGAAGTGGGAGAGAGGAGGGGAGGAGAAGGAGAGGGGGAGATAGAGAAAGGATGGGTGGGGGCGAGAGGAGGGGGGGAAGGTGGGGGAGATTAGAGAAGGGATGGGTGGGGGAGAGAGGAGGGAGGAGCAAGGAGAGGGGGAGATAGAGAAGGGATGGGTGGGGGAGAGAGGAGGCGAGGAGAAGGAGAGGGGAGATAGAGAAGGATGGTGGGGGAGAGAGGAGGCGAGGAGAAGGAAGAGGGAGAGAGAAGGGATGAGAGGGTGGAGGGGGAATGAGGCGAGGAGAGAAGGGATAGAAGAATGGGTGGGGGAGAGAGGAGGCGAGGAGCAAGGAGAGGGGGAGATAGAGAAGGGATGGGTGGGGGAGAGGAGAGGGAGGAGAGAAGGAGAGGGGAGATAGAGAGGGATGGTGGGAGGAGAGAGGAGGGGAGGAGCAAGGAGAGGGGGAGATAGAGAAAGGATGGTGGGGGAGAAGAGGAGGAAAGGAAAAGGAGTGGGGGGATAGAGGAGAGTAGGAGAGAAGAAGGAAAGGAGAGGAGAAAAGTGAGAGGGGAAGAGAATATATAGAGAGGGGAAAGGAGAGAGAGAGAAATGGATGGAAGAGGTAGAGGAAAGGGATGAGAATGGGAGGAAAAGAGAGGAAGGGGGAGAGATAAAGGAAATGGAGAAACAAAAGAGCGAGAGACAAAAGGTGGAGTGTAAAAGTCTACTTGATGAGGGCAGGAGAAAGAGAGAAGGGAGGATAGTGAAAGAGAAATGGGAGAGAGGGGGAGAGGAAAGCGTGAGGGGGAGATAGAGTTAGAAAGGAGAGGAGAAAGTAGAGAGAGAGAGGAATGGGAAGATGGTAGAGGAAAGGGATGAAGAATTGGGGGAAAAAAGAAAGGTAAAAAAAAAGAGAGATAAAAGGGGAGGGAATGGAGAGAGAGAGATGGAGGAACAAAAGAGAGAGAAAAGGGGAGAGAATATGTTGAAAGGGGAAGGGGAGAGAGAGAGAGAGAGAAATTGGGGAGGTGGTAGAGGAAAGGGATGTGTAAAAGTCCATTTGATGAGGGCAGAGGAAAGAGAGAGCGGAGAAAGACGGAAGGGGGGATAGTAAAAGAGAAATGGGTGAGAGGAGGAGTGGGAAAGAGAGAGAGAAAGAAGAGAGAGAGGGGAGGAGATAGAAAGTACGTTCATGATGTTCTCGATCAACTTCTTCTCTATCACCAGAACTTTACCGGATGAATGTTGTTCTGTTTGTACAGTGCGGTAACAGTTGCCGTGGCTGCGGGGCCGTGTCCATCTGCAGAAAGCGAGTGTGGTTAAATACGAAACGTGTGTGTTTACACCTCGGAGCTCTTCACACCTCCCCCTCCTCCTCCTCCTCCTCCTCCTCCTCCTCCTCCGTATTTGTTTGTTTATTTGTGTTTACGCTCGCTTAAATCACCCAGTCAAATCTGCACCTGTCACTCAACGGGCTGTTTCTAGTTCTCCTGCTCGTGTGTATTTCATAAGAATTAATCAAGTCCAAATGTAAGAAATATAGTAAAAATAAATAGATAATCTTGTTTTGAGTAAATGTGACTCATTTATTTTTTATGCTATAATTGTGTATTTTTTTCTTATGTTCAGCAAAGATATTAAATTAAGTCAAGAGCTATTATACATTTTTTTTTTAATCATCTTTATAAAGTGATTTTAACTAACTGACTAACTAACTGAGAGAGAGAGAGGCTGTTGCTGCATTGGGAATCATTTTCACGGTTGAGCGAAGTTTATGAAAAAGAAGGGAGTGTTTTGGTGCAACAGGGAAGCAGGAAACAGAGACGATGAAGGGAATCCTGCAGCCAAATACAGAAGAGGACGAGAGCGAGAGAGGAAGAGAAAAGGAGAGAGAGGGGAGGAGGCAAGAGAGGTCAGAAAGAAGAAGGGACGATGAGAGAGAAGCGAGAGGAGAGGGAGAGAGGTGGAAGAGGAGAAAGAAGAGAGCAGAGGTTGAGGAGAAAGGGAAAGAGGAAGAGAGGGAAGAGAGAGGCAAGAGAGAGAGAGAACGAGAGAGAGTGGTAGCTGAAAAAGGAGGTGAAAATGAAGGAAAAGGCGAGACGAAGGAGATCTAGTAAACAGGAAGTAGAGAGAGCGGAGATGCAGCTGCAGCAGAGGAGGAGAAAAAGAGGAGATGTGCAGGCTTTTGCTGAAGGGGAGAAGAAGGAGGAAGGAATAGGACGTTAGAAAAGATATAGTGAATCGGACATAGGCAATTGGGGTTGGTTGTAGTCTGCAAGCAATACGGAGGAGAGGGAGAGGAGAAAAGCTGAGAAGAAGGAAATGGAGAGGGAAAAAGAGGGGGCAAAGTGTAGAGGTAACGTAAAATGGAGGAGATGGAGGAGGTGGGTTAGCACATGTAGAGGAGGAGAGAGCGGGGAGGGTGGGTAGATCCTCTGGAGGTGGGCGGCAAGGAGGCAGGACGCACAGTGAGGGGAGGCGGCGGGGAGGAGGAGGCGAGTGAGGGGAGGAGGCGGGATGTGAAGAGGAGAGAGTGAGGGAGGCGGGGAGGAGGAGAGACCGAGAGAGGGGAGGAAGGAGGTTGATCAGAGGCCCAGGAGTGGGGGAGGAGCGGGAGGAGAGGAGCTCGAGTGGGCAGAGGCAGAGAGCTAAGAAGAGGAGAGAAGGATGGAGGTTAGACGGAGAGGAAGAAAGACGTGAGGGAGGAAGTGGGACCCCGCCCAGAGGAGAAGGAAGGAGGGAGGGAGGATAGGAGAAGTTAGATGGAAGAAGAGTGGAAGGGAGAGCGGGCCGAGGAGGGCAATTGGGAGAGGAAGTGAGGGAGGAGGACGTTAAGAGGAGAGAGTGAGGGGAGGCGCAGGAGAAGCAGCGAGTGAGGGAGTGTGAGTGTGAGGGGGGAGACGGGAGGAGAGAGGAGGTGGAGAGGCGGGCCGGAGGAAGGAGAGAGTGATGGGAGGAGGCGGGCAGGAGAAGGAGAGAGTGATGTGTGGAAGCGGCCGCGGAGGGGGGAAAAGGGGAGGGGGAAAAAAAAAATCTAGAGTGGATGGGAAGAGGCGGGGGGAGGAGGAGGAGAGAGTGAATGGGAGAGGCGGGCGGAAGGAGGAGGAGAGAGGTGGAATGGGAGGCGGGTGGAGAGGAGGAGGAGAAGATGATGGGAGGAGGCGGGCGGGGAGAGAGAGAGTGATGGGAGAGGCGGGCGAGGAGGGGGAGAGGAGTGATGGTGAGAGTGAGGGGGAGAGGAGGAGAGATGATGGGGAGGCGGGCGTGAGGAGGGGAGAGAGATGGGGAGGCGGGGGGAGGAGGAGAGAGTGTGGGTGGAGGCGGGCGGAGGAGGAGAGAGCGTGAAGGGTGGAGGCGGCCGGAGAGGAGAGAGTGATGGGAGGAGGCGGGCGGAGGAGGAGAGAGTGATATGCGTCGGAGGGCGGCGGAGGTGGAAGAGAGTGATGGAGGAGGCGGGCGGAGGAGGAGGAGAAGTATGGAGTGTCAGGAGGGCGGAGGAGGAGGAGAGAGAGATTGAGGGAGGAGGCGGGCGGAGGAGGGCGAGAGGATGGAGGAGGAGGGCTCGAGGAGGAGGAGAGAGTGACGGGAGAGGCGGGCGGAGGAGGAGGAGAGAGATGATGGGTGGCAGAGGCGGGCGAGGAGGAACGAGAGAGTGATGGGTGGAGGCGGGCGGAGGGAGGAGGAGAGATGAGGGGAGGAGGAGGAGCGGCGGAGGAGGAGAGAGTGATGGGAGGAGCGGGCGAAGGAGGAGGATGGAGTGATGGTAGTGGAGGCGGGCGGAGGAGGAGAGAGAGTGATGGGTGGAGGCGGGCGGAGGTGGAGGAGGTGAGGAGGGTGAGGAGGCGGCAGGAGGAGAAGAGAGTGTTGGTGGACGGGAGGGACGGGAGGAGAGGGACGGGGAGGAGGCGGGTCGGAGGAGGACGAGAGTGGATGGGAGAGGCGGGCGGAGAGGGAGAGATGATGGGGGAGGCGGGCGGGAGGAGGAAGAGTTGATAAAGGTGGCGGCGCGGGAGGGAGAGGTGATGGAGGAGGCGGGCGGAGAGGAGGAGAGAGTGATGGAGGAGGCGGCGGAGGAGGAGGGAGAGAAGTGAGGAGGGCGGGGGAGCGAGGAGGAGGAGAGAGTGATGGGAGGAGGCGGACGGAGGAGGAGGAGAGAGTGAGGGAGGAGGCGGGCGGAGGAGGAGAGAGAGGAGGGGTGGGCGGAGCGGGGAGAGGGGAGGAGAGGATGGTGCGGAGGAGGGCGGAGGAGGGAGAGAAGTGATGGGAGAGGAGGGCGGCGGAGGAGGAGAGAGTGATGGGAGGAGCGGGCGGAGGAGAGGAGGAGTGATGGGAGGAGGCGGCGGAGGAGGAGAGAGTGATGGTGGAGGCGGGCGGAGGAGGCCTCACTGACAGAGACCCATGAATGATTTAAAACACAGAGAGCTGCAAATGTCAGGTCTAATCAGCCGCGCTCGCGCATCACTAACCGCATCTACTTTATGTGTCTGTGGAAGAGTCCGGAACAGAAACCGCGGCTACTTTGGTTTCTCTTTTCTCTATATGTTGACAATATTAAAGGTGCATTATGTAACTTTTCTGCACCTATTTGTCTCCATGGTATTTCTTTGTAAAGGCAGTAACAAATCTCACGCTACGATATTATCACCATACAGTATTTATTGCGTGTACCAAGTGTACCAAAATTGTATAACTACTACCCATTACTCTCTATAAATACTGTAAATCCTATACTTTATATACAAGACTATGCCTCGTGCGAATCATTACTGTCATATTCCAAAGAAATGAAGATGTAAAAGTGTTTTAAAAGTGTGATTTTCATGTTGTTTGCACTGAAATGGAGCAAAGGATCATGGTCTATGTAGTTTCTTATGGGTTTGAATGTAAACAAAGGAGATTTTAATTCGATATTTTGTGACAGGCCACGATATTATTGAGAGACTTTTGACGACACGATATCACTGTATTTCTGTCATTGTTACATCTCTGTTGCTTTGCCTGCAATGTTCCGCAGAATGGCATTAAACACCTTCTCATGTGATGTGCTTTTTCTATATGTTTACTACTTGACATTGTAGATACAGATTGAAGACATGAAATATGTGAACCAAGTTGTGTGGAATGATGTGGCAAAGAAAAGATATGTTAAATAATACATTTTAGATTCCTTTACTTTGACAGCGCTGCAAACCCTTCTCACAACGAGCTCGCTTCACCTCCTTTTCAGCGTTTTTACTTTGCTCCTAACCTCCTGTCACCGGACTCACACTTACACTCTGTAGAACATCTCTTTTTATCTCCTTTATTTTGCTCACAGACATCAACTTGGAGGCAAGAACGAGACACTCGCACGTTACGTAATGTTGGACTAACTCTGCTGGGCCGACTTTGTAACGCCTCAGTTCCTCCATATAATGGATGTCTGAGTGGTGGTACCAAAGAAGAAGTGGTAACCAGCTACAGCAGTTACAAACCTGCAGTATAGTAGTAGTAGTTGTAGTAGTAGTAGTTGTAGTAGTTGTACCAGCAGCCGCAGCAGCAGTAGTAGCAGCATCAGTAGTAGCAGTAGTAGTAGCAGTAGTAGCAGTAGTAGTAGCAGTAGTAGCAGTAGTAGTA
>BJKM01001326.1:0-56734 GCA_015082035.1 Chaenogobius annularis | reverse complement strand
ATATAATACACTTTTTATGAGCCATATTTCAACTTTAATTTGGTTATGATATATTTATAAAGCCTCAATGTGAAACAGAGGTAGCTCAGAGTAGACCCACTGCTCAGATCATGTGCTGGACAATATACAGTAACTAAAGAGGGATTTGTATTATTATGTTTTATTATGTTTTCAATATCTTATATGAACATAATAGAGCATCTAAATATTTCCCTTCAATGTAAAATGGTTTATTTAGTACAGTCTTCTCTACACTTGTATTAGGTTCTGTTAAAATGCTATAATGTAACATATTTGCATAAAGAATGGTAAGTTGTTGCACAGTTGCTTTACACACCAGATATCATGTTTTGATCATTTAGGGCAAAAAATAAGAAATGTAATGCTTCATCTCCAGCTCCAGCCAAAACAAAACCAAAAATGGAACTATATTATAGAATATTCAACTCAACTTTTCCATACCTCTTTGAACTTTGAATGCTGCTTTGAGAAAACTTTAAGTTTGTTGTTGTTTGCGTCATGTTTGTTTTCATCTGTCTTCACTTTATATTGAGGGAAATCATGCACTGAAGCGACACTTGAAGCAAAGGGGACATTCTTATTTTAGGATCAGCGGGAAACAAAGAGGTTTCCTGGGTGCTCGTCTCCCACCCCGTCTCCCCCTCCTCTGTCACGGTCAGTCCCAGGAGGGTGGCTGGGTGACAGGGAGGTCCGACCATGCATGTAGTCGCCGCTGCGCTTCCGGGCTCGCATCATCATGACACTGCCACTCGGGGGGAATAGAGAACCAAGGCGAGACAACGGCAACCAGGCAGAACCGACCTCCGCGTAACACGGGGGAGGGCAGAGGGAAGCGGCCCAGGAACAGTGGGGGAGACGGTGGGTGCAACGTGCGACCAGATCAGCCTCTCACCTAACACTGACCAGGTTAGAAAAGCTAGCGTGCTCCTCCAGACTCCAGCAATGCAAAGCGCAGCATACCCAACTGATAAAACGACTGAAGTTAAATAGGCCCACAACAAAAAATATTGTATTATTTTATAGTCTAGTCATACAATTGTTTTTATTGTGCATTGAGACTTTCTAAACACATTTTTAAACAGATAGAGGTTCAAATATGCTGACTGAAAGCTTCCAGATGGAAACTATTTATGAATAAAATAAATTATTGAGCAGTAATGTATTCTTTTTTTTGACATGTTGATTTAATATTGTCACATTCTTTATTATAAAAAGTTCTTTTCGTATTTATTTTAGAGTCTTTGTTGTCCAGATAACGATTATGGTGATCAAAATACGACTGCAATTATTTATTTTTTTGTAGAGGACTAATTTTGATGAGTCGATTAATCGCCAGAATTCACTGTAAGCCATTTGTTTTGTAGTCGTTTTGATTTGCTCTTTTAGAACTTTCAAGATGTTTGCTTTCTACATCTTTTCTTATTTTAGGCACATCTTTCTGATACTGGAGCACGAAAAATGAACTTGAACTAAGATTGAAAGATTGAAAAACACATGCTACCTGTAACAACCCAGAGCTGATACTGTGACTGGAGTGGGCAATGTGTCTTCTTGCCCAAGGACACACACAGCAGAGGTTCAATAGGCCCACAACAAACTATATTGTATTGTTATATTATAGGACACATATGCATTATTTTATTGTCACTGGCCTCTAAACATGCTGTTGAGTACCTTTACTTTGGCATCTCATGTTTCAGAACTTAAAATAATGTATCTACTGTAAGCATACGTTTCTGTGAAGCGATCCCTCATCATCACTCACATTAGCATGAACATCTACTGGCAGCAGGGCGAATTACCATGGGAAAATAAACAATAGCCAGTTTACCCCGACATGAACATGATTTAAGACCTCCGGATCTCTACATCTGACGTCACCAATCTGGGGAACTTAAAATAATGTGTTTTTTGTGAGGCTCAGAGAAGGAGCAGAGGAGACAACCTCGTAAACAGGATTAATGGAACAAGCGTGAATGAAGCTAAATACAACTCCAGGTATGTTAAATGCTCAAAAAACTTCAATCTTAATTTGGATAATATGTGCCCTTTAACTGGCAAACCTCTGGTCCAAGGGCAGATGTTAACAGACTGCACCAGTTTGAACTCAAATTGGGATTATTGTTCAAAATTAAAGTCAATAAAATGTGTAAAGATTATCATGTTTTTGGGGTCACCGAAGTCAGACATACAAGTTTTGAAAATCTAAATTCCAAACAGCACAGGGATAAATTTCCACAGATGTTCTTTCTTCAGTCTAATCTAAAACATGCACAGGGCTCAATATTTCAAAATAATGGCACGTCACACGCTATGGGATATTATTAAGATTATTATGCCAGAGGGAGTGATGCGCCACCTGACGTGATCGCACTGAGAAGCAGATGTAAACAAAATGGAGACTGACACCGCGCGACAACTGGCTCAAGCAGAGATCCACACAGATGATAAATGTAGCACTGTAGAGGACGAGACCAGGGGGAGCGTGTCCTTTTCAACTTTTAATCTGTGTTCTGCTGTACTTTGAATCATTTTAAAGTGAAGTTGACAACTGCACGTTAAATTGATTACTTTGTTACTTAGTGCGACACAATTGTTTTGAAGTTACAGTACTTTGCAGACCGGGCAAGATACTTTCAATCCACTCTGCTCTACTGTATTTATGTGGCACTTTTCACAAACAAACAGGTTCTAAAGTGCCGTAAAGAGACAGAGTGGCAAAATAATAAGAAAGAACAGAAAAGGAATACGTTTTCAGTTTAATTTTACTTGTCCTGAAAGCAAATAAGAAAAGCAAACCCATAAAATAGCAATTAATAAATGAACACATACGTGAGATGAATTTCAATATATTTAAAATCACACCCTCAATCATATTTCATGTTAAATGTAATCCGGTGAAAAATGGGCAAGGTAAAAAGTATCGAAAACCAAAACAGATACTAATTGATGCTGAAACCTGTATTAAAACCAGATGCTAATGTGAGCGCTAAAGAAAGTCACATTATCAGGTCAAAATGTGTCCTTTTCTGAACAATTTGAGTTTTATCTGAACTAGTAGAAGACCACAGAGTAAACAAAAAGAAGTACTAGTATTGTAGGTAAAAATTTGAAGAAAAAAAAAGTAACAAAAGAATAAAAATAGAGTTAGTATCATGACAACACCATTATATTGACATTTGGGTTGATGAATATTTGGCAATGATGAATGAAGACATTTTGTTATTGCACATATAAAGGAAAAGTCAGTCCTGGGGCAAGTGAGATGTTTTTTTGGATCACCACAGACAATGTATCATTTACCCCTGAACTTGTCCACTTTACCAATCCCAGATAAGGTCCTTGGTACATCCAACGTGACCACAGCAGTCCACCAGCATTTTAACCATAATCATTTTACCAAAAAAGATCGTCGCATTGTCATCTTAAACGCTGCAATTCTCCGTCCAACTTTTTTTTCTTTCTTGCATATTTCGATATCGTCGCTTTCTTTCGGGGGCAGGGCGGGAGTGGGGGGGGGGCGCGGCGCTCGACAATCCCAGGATGTCTCTTTGCAACAAAACACAAAACAACAAGCAACAACAACAGCGCACTCCTCGCCGCACTCCTGATGTATTTCCAGGCAAAAACACAGCCATATTTGCCAGCTGTGTAATTTACTGCGGCTCTCATTTGCATATTAAAGCCTTAATTAGCCCCTCTGAGCGAGTGCGTGTGCGCGGCGCAACCATTTGGACGTGTAGACATGTAAAGGGGGGGTGGCGTTTTGGGGTCTGGTTGTGGATGGGCCGGAGGGGGGGGTGGGACACACACACTCAAAGCCCGATTGGAGCCCCAGTGGACGCGCCTGGTTCGGAACGCGCTCCAATATATTTAAAACACTCCGCTTGTCTCCCTGTCATTTTTAATTACGTTCACTCGGCCAAAGCGAGAGGTGTGACCCGCTCGATCACAGGAGTATTCAATTTGTCTTTGCGAATAACTAAGGACAACGTTACGCACTCGCAGTTAAAGGGTGTGAAGTCAACATTATCTAAAGGTTTTTTTTTGGACTGACACTAATATTTAGACACACTGAGAGAATTTCAGGTGACTTTTCGACCTCAAGACTATCGTTTCTTGCCAGAATACTACGGAAAATATTAAGCTCATGTTAGTTCCCAGTAAGGTTGTCACAAGATAACATTTTAGGGTTATTATTATTAAACAATTACGATTATTCGTTAAACACTGAAATGCTTAATGTGCTGTTTTTCACAAGTCTATCTTCCTAAAATCAAACTTTCTGAATGAAAAAGTGATAATATTGCCACATAAACAGCCCGAAAAAAAAAAAGTTCTTTTTTTTTACACGTTTGACTTTTTTTAAATATAGTTTGAAAGGAAATTACTCATTGTCACTCTCACGATAATCTTTTTTTTTTTTAGTTCTTACGATTATATTTGTGACCTGAGTAATCACGATTAACCGAATGATCTTGACATCCCAAGTTCAGAGTAGCCAAAAGTTTCACACACACAAGATCAACAATAGGACTAAACTTGAACAAAAAACAGAACTAAGCAAACGACTGGACTTCACAAAACCCGGACTAGAACAAGACTAAACCAAGTCTATGTATTGACTAAGTGGGCTAAAAGCAGGAAAAACCAGGACAAGGTGTCATCTATTTTACACAAACTAACTTTTTCCAAAACTGTGTGCGTGGCAGTGTTTTGCAAATGTTTTGATCAAAAGATTCAAAAAAAAGTCATTCTCACTTTACAATAATGTTTTTTTCTTCACGGGAAACAAAAACTGGACATAACGACTACTTTTGTATGGCGGTTTTGTGGTGTCATGTGATTTAGGGTGACTGAAAATTGGTTCAAAAATGGGGTACATGGCTTTTAAGGTGCGGTCACACTTGCATAATCACCACATCAAAATTGGGATTACACTAGGACTAAACCCAAGACTAAACATGGACTAGATCAAGACCAAACCAAGTCTGTATCAGAACTAAAAATAGGCTCAATTCAGGATCAAATAACAAGAAGTGTGAACGCTTCCTCAGAGACCATGAGTGAAGAAGACTTTTAGGAATGAACTGTTAGCCCCGCCCACTTCGTCCCTTCTCTTACTCGGATGTTGAACCATGACACAAATAACTGTTCATCAAAGGCAGTTGTTTCCATTCATGGTTCTGATCCCACACCGCCTCTGTTTAGATAAAAGTATTTATTCCTTGTTGTTCACATTCATCAAAATGCCCTTTAAAACGTATAAACAATATCATTCAGTCTCTTTCTTTCTTTCTTTTCTTTTTTTTTTTTTACAATATACTGTATGGACTTAAAGGCGTTTTCCTGAACTTGAAGGAAACAAAAGTCAGGTAAAGCCCTTGAAATGTAAGCTACGAAACAGAACAAAAAAAGATAAATCATGTTAATTGTAAATTGCAATTGAGTAATTATCGATTGGCCACGGTGACAAAGGGTCCAGCTAAAGTGGGGGAGCCTAATTACTGTCCCCTGCTATATTTGCATTATTGGATTTGTTTTAATAGTTCAGCATCAGTCACTTAGCTCTGGAGCAAACATTATGGCGATAACATTTCAGATAATAAGCGCAGACATAATAAATTGATGGTCCTGTCCATTGCGAGTTTATGCCATTTCAAACCATATGGCCGCTGCCATTAACATATATCATTGTTTCACACGCTATATCAAACTAATTCATCACATTTCAGCAGCTTCACAGTCCAGACCATCTTTCGCTGTTCGAACTAAGTTTCTTTTTAACAACTTGACAAACTTTTTTTTATGCACGAAAGTATGATTTTTTTTTGGAAGAGCCAAGAGGTCGTTTTATGCAGAGCAGGCTTTTCTCAATGGTCATAGTCCAGTAAGTCTACATTCCCCACTCAGACATGCAAGACGCTCTCTCAAACAACTCGGTATAATGGCCAAAAACACGCCCAAAAACTCTGCAATTGATATGGGCCTGCTCTGCATAAGAGAGGCCGTATGTATATAAGCTGCGCATAAGTTGGGGGGGTTATCGGAACGCGTCGCCTTTTTCAGCGGGCATGTCCTGGGGTGCCACGCTTAAACAGTTACCCATCAGCGGTTTGGCACTTTCTCATCTGACTACCATGAAGCCCATGCGTGTCTATCTCACCGCCTTTCCTTCATCCAAAAGCCACACATCCTTTTCGCTTTTGAATGGCGGGCTGACTGCAGAAATTGCCCTGTCCACCACGCGCGCTGAATATTTAACACTGTGAATACGGAATATCTTGGCACGGCTTCAAGCGCCTTCAAAAACTGTGGAATTGAGCGACCCGACCATCTCCCAAGCATGCAAGTATCCAATCTTCCCGTACGCCGGCGAATCGATCATCCCAAAAAAGTCTTTTTTAGAGAAAGATGACTTTGTTAATTTATTCAGGTGATATAAAACTGAATCTTTTTCTACCATGGAACACTCTTGGGCGAATGAGGGATTAACACAGACCTGTGCATATTTCGGTATTTTACAGAAAAATAAATGTTTGCCATACTAACCATTGTCAATCAGTATGGCAACTATCTGCTCAATAATTGTTGTGGATTCCAACTGGAAAACAGCATTTTAAGTTCCAGGTATGAACCAATAGATATGGGAGAATTTATTTTATCTATGTACAGTTTTACTATTTAGTCTATTTATAGTTTGTCAGCTGTGGTCCGCCGTGTGTCTGAGTGGCGACAGGTAAAATTGTTCACAAAGAGGGGAGAGCTTTTTTCTTTCAACTGCACTGACAGTGTCGTCTCACAGTACCCAAAGTGATGGACATAATTTCAATTGGCAAGGCTTTTTGACTACCAGGGTTTTAGGATTCAGTGTTCATAATAAACCTCATATTGGTCAATCTTTACTTTACTTTATGTTCATTTCTCAGTGTAACTTGTTGGACCTAAAATAAAAATAGGCACAAAATTGCCTATTTGGGAATAATGTTGAACCAGTAAGAAAACAGTGAAACAGTAAGATCTGCAATCAAAATCAAAACCATAATGATTATTTGTTTTGTATCGAATTTCAAACACGTGCCATAAATCAAACTGTTGTTAAATTGATATAGCATATATAGCATATTGAAAATATAAAGTAATACAAACCACGGTATGTTATGCACTAGAAAAAAGTATTAAACAAAAACATTCTACTCATTTTGAACCATGACATGATTACAACCATGATATGTTCTTGTTTAGTTTTTGTCATGGTTCTAAACAAGCCAGTTTTACCTTGATAATGATTTATTCTTACCTTTTGGACCTCAATGCTAATGGATGATGTTGGCTTTTTGTGTGTATTTTCAATAGGAGGAGGACATAATAGCTGCTAGATCAGCTCATTAGGCAGATCATCTCTTACATTTTACTCTGCCTCACTCCATTCAGTTTTAAATAAAAAGGATACACTCAACCACAGATTTTACATGCAAAACAGTGTGATGATAACCTGCATTAAAATGAAAATATGATAAAAATATTACCTTTGTTTAAATAAGAGCACCATGATTTTTTACAACTGTGAATACTGTGCATTATTTTAACAGCCTTCCAAAATGGTACAAATGCAAATCTAGAAGGAGTCTGCAGTTTCAATGCAGCATAGTGACACTGATGTACTATATAGATTAAATAATCCATGGAGATGCTTTTGCTTAACTTCCACAGTATGGCCTCTTGCATTCATTCATTCATTCATTCATTCAGTGTGTTCATTCATGTGTTTTTATGGCTCCAAATATCTTGAAAAACACACATTCTTACTGTGATTAGGATCACTGCTCCATAGAGCTGACCTGTAACTTGTAGCTTTGTGCCAATCACCCTGCAAGTCCTTATGGTGATGGGCAAGGCAAGGCAAGTTTATTTGTAGAGCACAATTCGTACACAAGGCAATTCAAAGTGCTTCACACAACAGGGAAAAAATGCATTAAGTAGTATGGGCTAAGTTTAATGCCATACTGTGGAACATTCTTGGCACAGAGAGTTTTTCCTTTTACAATACTCCCAGAAATATTTTTATGTGTGTTTTAGAGAGGGATTTTAAACCTTTTTTGAATATGATTATTTTGCTGGGAAAATGTATTTAAATTTGTTTTACAGCTAAACCAATATAAAAAAATATGTTTACAACAAATCTCTGGGGCCAGGACTCCGCTGCAAAAGAGATTCTTATTCTCACTTTCCTGGTTAAATAAAAAAGGTCAATACAGAAAAACTGAATATCAATAGCAACAAAGAATAGCGTAATATCTAAGCACAACAGGACATTAAATACATTTGCTCTCTAGAATTTCAAACTGTTTAGTTTGAAATAGGGTTAATCAATCAATTCATGGATGGTATGTAAATTACTGGGACCTGCATGATTCTGCATCTTATTTTTACAATGTAATCCTTCTGGCTATCCTTTTTATACAGTTGATTATTCACATCCAGTACATCTCATCCTACCATTATGTAGCGTTTTATGTTGATTGGCTCTGTTGACTTTCAAATATAGGCACTAAAACAAAGGAAAACATCATTATCCCTAAAACAAAGACTTTCCAAGAACAGTAGCCTGATGGATGTTCCTGTTTAATGATAATAATGCTCATGTCAGCGTCAGTGAGGGATGTCCACCTACATCGCTCTTATTGCATCTCCGTATGCTCCACAAAAAAGCCCGCCTGCTTGTGTTTCCCATAGCACAGTCTCACAGTTGTGTTTTAGTAAAAGGTCTGCTCTCTGTTGCATCATCTCTATTCTTTTCACGTGGTCAAATGTACAAAAAGTTAGTTGTGGAATCAATTAAACTTGTTTTGTAGACAAGAAAGCAGAGTTAGCCTCAGGGTTTATATTTTTTTCTTGAAACACAGAAATAGCTGTTCCCTATTCATTTGTAGAACAAGAACGTTTGTGTGTGTTACAATAAAAAAAACATCTCCATTCTTTCCTTGCTGTTACGACCCAGCTCTGCTAGGGATAGGAAAAGACTAAAATGGTTGAAACAAAAAGGGTATGTTCAAGTGCTAGACAAAAAGAGGTTCTTGAAACATAACCAAAACTAAAACACAAAACCAAAATAAACAAAACCAGTCTTTAAACTATGTCACAAAGGACTGCATGTGTCTCCTTAATACAAAGTCACACCACTAAACGTGAGAGCCACAGAGCTCATGTAGCATGATGTTCACTGACAGATCTCGCAGCCAGGAGTGGCAGGGGGCCTTTTAAAATGGGGCAGCTGCAGGTGGAGAGCTAGGGTTGGCTCGACTAGGATGCCGCACCAATCGAGACAGAGGAAGGAGGAGTCAGGCCTGAAGCAGTCCACCAATCCCTGTAGAGAGCTATCACTGCCAGATTCAAATGACACAGACACAGGATTCATTACACAAGCAAGACTTCATACACACAAGCAAGACTTTACACACATATGGGCTAAAAGGGAGAGTAACACAAGCACAATTAGACTAACAAACTGTAGCCAGACCCTCCAACTGTCAGTTTTAGTGTTGGACTAAACACCTAACAACCACAGCCACATTTCAAACAGAGCTGGGCCCTTTCCCAATACGTGTCTACTCTTTCACCCTATCCCCTTCCACTTGCTCCACCATATTAAGTCACACCTGGAACCAATCGCTGTTGAATGTGCAAATTATTTCAAAACCCTCAACAGTGGTAGGGCCCTAAATCCAGCTGGGGCTCTTGCGCCAAGTCAAGTGGCCAGTGCTTATAGCGTGGGAGTAAACACATATTGGGGAAGGGCCCTGGTAAACTGGGAAGTGTTGCCAGATTTTCAACAAGCGACCAAGTCTTTGAAAAAAAAAGCCCAAAATAAGATACCATATCACCTCAAAAATAGGCAAATGTTAAAAGTTATGTGTCTCCTCTGAATGAGCACTTAATGAGATGCCAGGGTGGAGTCAGGACCATGAGGAAGAGTGAGATGGTTGGTAGAAGCTTAATAATTCCCCTGTAGCCGTCATATGTTTCTAATGGACGCAAATCATAACAGAGGCTTGTGATGTCACAGGACCAATGTAATGGTCATTGGAGGCGGCACACAAAGATGCCAAATATGCAAATTTACCATTTGTTCACGGAGTTAGTTGATTGCCTTGTTCTCCAATTTCTTCCACAATAAGGCCGTTTCTGATGATGGTAAATTCTGCAGCTTTTACTGTATGTAGAAAGCACCACTGAAAACATTTGTTTATTTTTTGCAGATTTGTTTTTTTGGAGGGAGAGGGAGAGTTGTGACTTCGATCTCTACCGTCCTGCATGCTCTGGTATGGATTGAGAGGTGAACTGAAATAGTTATTTAAAAATAAAAAAATAAAAAATTATCAATGTTTATTCATATGTTTTGAGTTTGGCTAGAGGCACAACAGAGGGCAGGGTGACTCTGTGTAGAACCGAGTATAGAAGTATTCTGGATCCCAGGCAAGTTTCTTGGGCCAAAATTAATATTTTCAAGGTATATTTAGTGGCAAAGAAAACCTTTCAAAAAACACATGACCTATGCTGAGGATAAATAATGACAACTGATAGAAATTCCATTCTGTATAAAAAACATTTTTAACAACCTGTATAAAATACATTTTTAACAACAGTCACAGCGCACACAAAAAAATGGAGAAAACAACTTTTCTTCAAGAGGAATGATGCCAAGTCAAAAGGTCTGAAAACACATTTGAGTCCAAGTTTTGACATCTCTACTTTTTGTTATGTTCTACTTTCAGCCACAGCCAGGACCAAAGTGACCACAATGAAATATTCGTATATTTATATATATATATATATATATATATATATATATATATATATATATATATATATATATATATATATATGGGAGAGCGGTTAGAGCTCACGCCTCCCAAGAAGGATATCATGGGTTCGATTCCTTGGCGAACATTACATCACATAATCTCTCTGGGTGGAGTCTGCATGTCCTCCCTGTGTTACCGTGGGTTCTCTCCGGGTTCTCCGGCTTCCTCCCACCGTCCAAAGACATGCATGTGTTAGGTAAATTGGCAACTGTAAATTGGCCCTAGTGAATGAGTGTGAGAGTGAATTGTTGTCTGTGTGTCTATGTCTCTGTGTTAGCCCTGCGACGAGTTGGCCACTGTCCGGGATGTACCCCACCTAAGGCCCAAAGGCACTGGGATAGGCTCCAGTCACCCGCGACCCGAACGGGAACAAGCGGTAGAAAATGAATGAATATATATGTATATATTTATATATATATAAAAATCAGACAAAACAGAGAGCTTGTTATGCATTAAATTCAATTAAGATGATATGTAAGTGTTTAATTGTGTTAGTCCTCAACCCAGACAAATAGAAAAGGTGAAAGTATTATCACGCACGTTGGCTTGTTATATACTTATATATATATATATATATATATATATAACATATATACAATAACTTTAACCATGAAGCAGGAAACCGATATATTAAATAGGAGCTACTTGTGCACTCCACTGACAGCTATGTCCTTTATGCAGCTGCAGAGAGCTCTGACCCTGGAGATTTGAATGTGCTTCCACTTTTCTCCTGAGACATTAGAAGTTCAATAGGACCTTGTGATTAAGGACAATTTCATCTGAAAACATTCAGTTTGCAAATAAGTTTCTCCTGCTGAAATGAAAGCTAATTGGAAGGTGAGATGATTCGATTAATACTTACTGTTAAAAGAATAGTGCTCAACAGTGCTTAATACCTCTTCATTAAAGGTCTTGATTTTTATATGCTTCACATATATTCACATCTAAACAACCTCTCGATAAAGTAGCACATCAATGACAATTATGAATGAGTGAATCTCGATCTCAATTAAAATTTGTTCAGTTGCACATTCCTACTTGGAATTATGTATTTCTTACAGTTGACTCCAGCTATTTTCAGTCTTTTCTTATCACTATCTCTTCCTTGTTTTCGTTGAATTGTAGAGGATTAAATATTTAAAGATCATGGGGTGGAATAGGAACATAATGAGGCCGGCAGGAGTGATAATACGTTCACCTTTTCCATTTGTCTGGGTTGTGGACTAACACAATTGAATACTTACATATCATCTTAATTGAATTGAATGCATAACAAGCAATTTTTGGTTTCATAAATGTGACTCTAAACCCCACTGCACCATTTTCAGCTCGTGTAAATAATAGAAATGACATATGTGTCCTAAATTGCATTGTTATGTGTGAATCCCATCAGGATTCTTGACGAGACAAGCTCAATCTCCAGGGTCCCATTTGGGAGCAGCTGCAGCAAAACAAACCAAAGAATATATAATTAATGGAGTAACAGTATAAAGTCCCTATTGATGGAAAGATTTAGTATTCATTAGAAATAACACAGTCAAAAACAACTGTCAAAGCAGGGATGCATGTCAAAAGTATAGACCCAGATACTGAGTGATACTAAAAATAGCACTGAAATTAGATACTCAGTTAAAGTACTAAAGTATTGATACTGCAACAATTAATACATGCTGTAAGTAGCAGTAGTGTACAGTGACTTTTCTGGATGGGCAAGCAGACTTGGAGTGTTCAACAATATTCAGTGAATAACATTTGTATGCAAAAGTGAAAAAAAGAAAAAACAAAAACACATGCTGGAGCTGGTCTCGGACCCCCATGCAAAGTATAGGAGCGGAACAGACTTACTTCACTGCTCAATTCATTACACAAACTAGCTCTCGAATCTTTAGAAACGTAAACAGAGCCTTAGATATAAACAAGGACTTGTCTCTCTAAAATATATTTTTGGAGTGAGTTTGTTAAAACTTGGCCCTTCTCCTCTGCACATGCTCAGTTAGGGCACAATCTGCAAACATCCAAGTTCCCACACAGGTTTATTCAGCGATGTTTGAGACTGTGTTGGGACTTCCAGCCATGCTTCAGCAGCAGAAGTCAGGGGAAACTGGCTTCTTTGGATATTTTTCAGAAAAATGAA
This sequence comes from Chaenogobius annularis, assembly GCA_015082035.1. Lineage (NCBI taxonomy): Eukaryota > Metazoa > Chordata > Actinopteri > Gobiiformes > Gobiidae > Chaenogobius > Chaenogobius annularis. The sequence continues at coordinate 43,714 of BJKM01001326.1, read as the reverse complement.
AATATAGTGACACACAGTATTTTTTATTTTATTTTATTGGTCAATTACTTGTCTTTATTACACTGCCTGCACTGCACTCCACTAGTAAAGTGATAGTATTGAACTTTTCTGGAATACCATGCAAGTCTGCATGGTTAAAGAAACTACTATAACTTTGAGTTGAACATTATATTTGCCACAGTCTGCTCATCTCTGTCTGCTCGTATCTTTCCACTCTGCCAGTTGGCCACGCCTCCTCATCAGACCCACTCCCTACACCTGTCTCTGCTCCTCTCTACCTGTTAGCCACGCCTCCACCTGTTAGCCACGCCTCCTCATCAGGCCAACTCTCCACACCTGTGACAGCTCTGCCTGCATCTAAGCTGCTCTTGTCTCAGCATCAGTGCCAGATTGTTCTTTTGTAATGCCTGACTTTCCAGAGGGTTTCCCTGGACTGAGCACCTTTTGCCGACCTGTCTACCTCGTCTCTGTCCTGGATATTACCTCAGCCTTCTATGTTTGACCACGAGTTTCGCATGTTCCGTCCTGGTTGGACACCTGCTCGGCTCCGTGGCTACGCAGCTCACCACTGGACCTGTCTGCCAGCTAGGTAATCCATCTGTTGATGGGTTTTACCGTCAGTCAGCGACGCCAGGCTCACTCCTTCTCAAATCTCGCTGAAGATTGCAGTGAACCAAGACTTTTCATCTTGCCCCTGTTTAATCTGTTAAAGACTGCTGTGATAATAAAGGTCATTACCGACTGATTCCGTCTAGTCTGCCTGTGCTGCTTTTGGGTCCTCACCATGCCCGTGACAATATTTTATCCAATGTTTAATTATTAAAATAAAGTTGAATAACTGGCTTGTGATGGAGCCAGTTTGAGATTCTGGTCCTGTGCAGTGTGTACTCCCATACTATGGGGTGTAGTTGCATTCTCAGTAATTGAAACTTTTTTTTTTAAGATTCTTGGAGTGTGATTGGCGCTTCTGCCCTCAGAATAGCCATTTGTGTAAACTTTGCATTTATTGCGTTATCCATGCATGTGTTTTGAGGCTTGTTTGTACTTGGAGTCAAGCTCCATGCAGCTGAGTGCTGGTGTCTTGCTGCAGACCTGACCCATTCAAGATTCTGCAGAGCTGACCGTGGTTCAAATGTTTGGGGGAATCCAAGATGACTTAAAGGAAACCCATTATGCAAAATCAGCTTTTGGTAATGTAACACTTGGTTGTAACAAATGGCAGCAATTACAACTGTATTTACAGTTCTAGATTGTAAAAGGAGAATAGTAAGCACAAACGACTTAAGTTTACCAAACAACAGGACTTGTTTAATACAAAAATAAAATGTTTCACCTGTATATTCTTTCTTTTACATATAACAAAGTGTCCACCCTTTTCTTTTGTTTGTGTAAAATAGGTAGTGTCTCTTTCTCAGTTCTTTTGCTTTGGTCAGTCAAGTTGTGGTTTACTATGTGGCTTAGTTGATGGCCATATAGTTCCTTTGTGTTCTTATCTGCAAATCCAAGGGCCTCGTTGTGACGAGGGATCCAATGTTCTGGCTCGTTTGCTTGTCCCTGGTTGCAGTGTTGAGGGAAGGCAGCGGGCAAGGTGATGTGGTCCTCAGTCGAAATGATCTCACAAAAAAACCAACCTGCAATATTATGAATCATAAATTACTCATCACAATCCATATGCAGGGCTATCTAAAATCTAAATTCACACTTACAAGCTTGTATTAATCTCTTATCAACTGTCTTAGTTTACAAAAAATGTAAAAAGCATTGGCCAAATGCTAAATTTAACAGCAAACCACAGTTATTACACAAAACAACATTCTGGTACATTGTTCAAAAAATACCCAAATACAGTCATCTCCGATTGGTTTTTTTTCCCTTCAGTGCATTTGTATGGAAGCTAACGTTAGCTAGTAAGATTAGCTCAAATCAAAACACTCATTGACTCACCGGAGAAGATCGCTGCAGAAAACAGTAACTGCAGGGACGAATTACATCTTTTTACCCGTGAACTGAAGTTTTAACAAAGAAACAAAGGTTTAACATATATTTTCTTTACAAGAAAGCACCAAGATCACAACATGTGTTCTTTACCTGCCGCGTTTCTTTCCATTTCCGCATTCGACTGACTCGCGCAACCAAAACTAAAACAGTAAGGCATCTATTGCCATCTACAGGCGGATAACTGTAATTACATTTAAAACTATTATACTCGAACGAATTAACAACTTTTACTATGGCAGAACTATGCCCCAATTAATGGGGGTTACATCCTCCCCCCTTAAATGGCATGCGTCCCTGCATGACAAACATCTAGAGAGGCTCCAAAACTTGGGCGTAAAAGTTAGTGTCCAAAGCAACTTGTAATGCTTTATCCAAACCACCAGCAATGACTGCATAACTACTACTAAGGGGTTTCCTAAAGAAGGATAAGTCAGTCTCTTCGGTTGAGTTTTGTCTCTTGTGGATCTCCTGACTTGAACATCCTCAATCTGAGGCTCCTCATCCACATTGTTTGGTTCATCATTAGGTTTTTCAATCCCCAGATCCATTTCTTCATGTTGTTGTATCACCTTTTGAGGTGAGTTATGGGGGTCATTATCAACACTCATTTCATTCTGCCCTTGCAGTACTAGTGGCTGAAAAGGTGGGGCTTCAGGGTTCAGTGTGGGCTCTGATTCTACACAGCTTGCATAGGGGTTTGGTCTATGTCTGATCTGGATTCTTGGCTTTGCACAACGGGTTCATTTGTCTCCACCCCACTGTTTACTGGTTTCTTGTGTGTGTCATTATCCATCTGTTCATTTCCATTTTCAATTTCCCGACCCTCCACAGTCCCTTCCGGGGAATCAAAATAATACTCCACACCCTCATCCTCTGACATCACATCCTCCATATCGCCATTTCCAGAGTCATTATTTGTTTCAGCTGGCTGTAGTCTCTTTGATGTCCTTGTTTGTTTGGGCATTGTGTTGTCCATTTGTTCCTCTGCAACTGTCAGAAATCCGCAGGGAAGCAACAAATCTCTGTGTAGGACTCTCTCAGGACCATCAGAATTAAACGGAGCTACTACGTACACAGGTAGGTCCCTCACTTGTTTTTTGACTTTGTAAACAGTTTGGCTCCACTTGTTTGAGATTTTGTGTTTGCCACGCAACCCAACATTTTTCACCAGCACGCGGTCTCCAGCCTCAAGTTTCGACTCCCTGATTTTTTTGTCAAATCTCTGTTTGTTATGCAGAGCATTCTTTTCACTGTGTTCTCTTGCCATTTTGTAGCTCTCTGTCAAACTTTCTCTGAGGTCTTTTACATATTGATTGTGAAGTTCATGTCCTTTGTCATTTTTGCTGAGTCCAAATGCAATGTCAATGGGTAAGTTTGGTTGCCTCCCAAACATAAGCTGATAAGGTGAGTAGCCAGTGGTGTCATTTTTGGTGCAGTTATATGAATGCACTAAGGGCTGCACATAGTCTCTCCACTTCACCTTATCCTCCTCTTGGAGGGTACCCAACATGGCAAGGAGTGTTCTGTTAAACCTTTCCACAGGGTTTCCTTGTGGATGGTACGGCGTTGTCCGGGTTTTCTTTATTCCAAGCAGGCTGCACAACTCTCGGATCAATGCGGACTCAAAATCCCTTCCCTGGTCACTATGCAATCGCTCTGGCAGACCATAGTGGATGAAAAAGTTGTTCCATAATGCCCTTGCAACCGTTTTTTGCTTTTTGGTCGACAGTGGGCACGGCCACAGCATATTTAGTAAAGTGATCAGTGATCACAAGAATGTTCTTTGTACCCCTGCCATCTGGCTCTAAAGACAAATAGTCCATACAGACCAGCTCCAGCGGTCTGCTTGTCTGAATGTTCACTAAAGGGGCACTGCGCTCAGCTCTGGCCTTTTGTCTTATGCACCTCGCACATGTTTGGACTTTGGTGGTAATGTCTGTGAGCATACGTGGCCAATAAAAACGTGCACGCACTAAATCTGAGGTGCGATCAACTCCCATATGACCAACTGTGTCATGCAGTCCCTCTAAGGCTAAACCTCTGTAGTTTTGAGGTAGCACTAGTTGAAAAGAAGGCTCACCATTTAACGTTCTCTTTCTATAAAGCACTTCATCTCGGAGAACAAGCTGGTCCCACAGGCGCAGCATGAGCTGGACCTCTCTATCCTCATGTTGCCTGACTCTGTAAGACGGTCTCCTTCCAGCTTTTAACAAGGTGATGACTTTGCTTATAAATGGGTCTTTTTTCTGCTCAAGAGCCCAGTCCTGCTGAGACATACGGGGTAAAGTGCATGAACCAGGTAAAAAGATCTGTGTGGCTGAACTCTGGCGGAATGACATCAGCATTGATTGCAATACACTCTACTAAACTGGGGATAGGTGGGCCCTCAGACTGTGACTGGGACATAAGGTGAAGGGTGTGTCTTTGGCAAAATAGCGCTTACTACCTCGGGAGCGACTGCCTCGTCTGAACTTTGAGTTATATGAGTCATGAAGCGGTCAATGCAGTCATCCTCATCTTGAGCAGAGTTGTCCGTTTCGTTTTGAGCTTGAGGCCGACGTGATAGACCATCAGCATCTTGGTTTTTCTTTTCAGCCCGGTACTGAATGTGAAAGTCAAAAGTTGAAAGGGCTGCCAGCCATCGATGTCCCGCTGCATCTAACTTAGCGCTGGTCAGGACATAAGTTAAAGGGTTATTATCTGTCACAACTGTAAACTTGGCCCCGTAAAGATAATCGAAAAACTTATCTGTAACAGCCCACTTCAAAGCAAGGAACTCAAGTTTATGTGTGGGATATCGTTTTTCACAGTTTGACAGACCCCGACTCGCAAAAGCTACAACCTTCAATTGATCATCTTGCTTCTGATAAAGAGCAGCTCCCAAGCCATGGATGCTTGCATCTGTATGCAGGACATAGGGCTTTTTAGCATCAGCAAAACCAAGCACTGGGGCGGTGGTTAACTTGTGGATCAGTGTCTTAAAGGACTCATCACATTCTGCAGTCCATTTGTCCACAAAGGGTTTCTTTGGGTCTATGGCAAGGCTGTGTTTGGTGCATGACCTATTTGACTTCCTGGGCGGATAGTAGCCAGCAGTGAGGTCATTTAGGGGTCTAGCGATTTTGGCAAAATCTCTGATAAACCTTCTGTAGTATCCTGCAAATCCTAGGAAAAGACTTGAGCTCTTTTTACATTTTGAGGTGTTGGCCAGGTGGTGAGAGCGGCTATTTTTGAGGGGTCAGTTTCCACTCCATTTTCCGAGACAACATGTCCAAGATACTTTACTGATTTTCTGAAAAAATGGCATTTGTCAGGGGAGAGTTTGAGTCCAAACTCCCGGAGTCGGCCAAGTACATGCATAAGGCGCTCTTCGTGCTCCTCCAGGGTTCTTGAAAACACAATCAGGTCGTCTAAAAAGACGAGGACTTCTTTAAGGTTGAGACTGCCCATGCATCTTTCCATAACACGTTGAAACGTGCTAGGCGCGTTGGTAACCCCTTGGGGCATTCTATTAAATTCCCAAAACCCCATTGGTGTTACAAAGGCTGTTTTAGGTTTGTCCTCTTCCTCAACCTCGACCTGATAGTACCCGGACTTTAAATCCATGACTGAAAAACCATTTTGAGCCTGTTAAGGCAGAGAAGGCCTCCTCAATGTTTGGTAAGGCGTATGCGTCTTTGATTGTTTGATTGTTCAAACGCCTGTAATCAATGCATAGCCTTATCGTCCCATTTTTCTTCTTTACAATTACAATGGGGGATGCAAATGGGCTTTCTGACTCACGGATTATGTTGGCATCAAAGAGCTCTTTCAAGTGTTGTCTGACCGCTTCATAATCTGAGGGATGTATGGGCCTCGGCCCGCTGTTTGAATGGCGTGGGGTCTGACAGCCGAATATGGTGTTTCACAGCTGCTGTGTGCCCATAATCCAAGTCATGTGTGGCAAAAACGTCAGACATGGAGTTTAACTTATCTGTGATTCTCTGTTTCCACTCTTCTGAAAGATTGGTGTCCGTTAAATCAAACTTGAGAGGGCTGACTGGTGAGGAATTGATGTTATGGCACATAACTCTGGACTTAGGCGGCTGAGAGGAGTTCTTTACGTTAGTGCTTTGGTCAGAGGCTAGAGGAGTGACTAAGAGAGGTACATACAACTCTGCCATAGTTTTACTAGCAGGTACTCTAACAGGATGAGCACTTTCATTCTTAACCAAAATTGGGACTTTAAAACATGTCTTGGATGGTGCTGTCATTACATAGTTGCAAAACACTAAGCCACTAGGCATGTTTGAATCTAAGGACTCAACTAACAGGGGTGCCCCAGGTGTTACGTCAATGTTTCGGGCGTAGCCTGTTATAACAGCTTTTTCACCAGCTGGTATGGTGAGGCACTTCTTACTTAACAGCTTTACTTTTCCTGCTCTCCCATTTTCTCTTTGTCTGTGGTATATTGTCTGGATCAATGGAATGTTGCCAGAGTTTGTTTGTCTCTTACTGCTGTCTGGTTCTTGGTAAGATGTGAATGTTTCATAAAGCACATCCAGAACGTTTGTTCCAACTAGCAGTGGGATTTTCTTTGTTGGATCGGCAGTCAGGTACAATGAGTGCTAGGGTATTCACTTCTTCGAGTTTCCCAGTGATTTCTTTGGGGAAGGACAGATTTATCTCAACATAACCTAAATAGGGTACTGGCTGACCCCCTGCTCCCTCAATGTCAAGTAAGTTGGGTACTGACTGGATAGGCCGGGCAGGGAGGTGTAACTTGTGAAATGTCTCTGACACTGTGGTCACTTGAGAGCCAGAGTCAAGGAGGCAGATGCTTTGAACGCCATCAATGTTAAGTGTAACAGTGCATTTTGACCCAACAAGGGCGTTTAATAGGGCCTCACCTGAGGGTGCTGAGTTGGAGTGACTTATGCTGTTAATCTTTAGTGGTCTTTTGCTCTCTTTGTTAATTTGCTCTATTTTGGGACTTATCTCTGCTAGGGCCTCAGTCTGTCCCTCTACTGAAACCCTGTCCAGTTTAACGTTTGCCCATACTTGGATTGCCATTCCTTTTGTTTCGTTTTAAGTTCTTTGTATTTCTGGTCAACAAGCTCTTTGTTGGGAGCATTTGTGCATTCCCTGGCTATGTGGCCATTTTCACCACATTTAAAGCAAAACCATGCTTTTGGGGCTGATTTTGGTACTGGGTGGTGCACTTGCAGCTCAGCTACAGCTCCTGATGATGGAGGGTTTGAGGCAACAGTGGGCCTTTGTTCATGTTTCATACGTCTTTGGGTTCTTTTTCAGTTAGTTGCACGTGTAAGTCTGCCACTTGTTTCCTCAAGTTCTCTGTCTCTGTTATGTATCGCTGCATTATATCTGTATCAATGTTTGTTGTGGGAACAGATTCAGGGATCCCTTGAAACTGGATGTGAGGTTTAGCTTTAAAACCCCCAAAGTGACGTTGCATTCGGTCTGCCTTTAGTGAACGCCTTTCTTCTTCTGTTCTTAGTTCTAGGAGAAGCTCGGAGAAGTCTGGGGCAGGTTCACTTTTTAGTCTTTGTTGTAGGGTTAAGAGGAGGGTTTGGTCCCAACAACCCCGTACAAACTGTTTGTAAAGCTGCCTGTTGGCATTTTCTTTGCTCACACCACCTCGTTTGACTGCAGTACTAAGTAGTGTGTGTGTAATCTTTGGACGTATTCTGATGCTTTCTCACCTGCATCCTGGTGAGTGCTGAGAAACTCACTTTGCAAAGATTTCTTCCCCATCATCGACGAGACCATAGGCTGACTGGAGAAGCTTTACATACTCTTGTGGAAGTGAGTAGGAGCCTAACTGCTTCACAATGTCTGCTGCGGGAGACAGCAAGCTCTCCAGTATTAGTCGCCTCTGCATATCAGTGGAGTAACCATCCTGGAACATAAGTTCAACATGTAAGCACCACGTCTCAAAGTCTACTTCACCAGGCGGTTTGGGCACCCTTCCTGAGAAGGAACGTAGTCTCTTGGAGCCAAGGCTTGTAGAGGCTTCACTTTTAATCACATGCTCCACTATTATGCGATGCACATCTTGAGGGTTCAGTATGTCAGAGTCTAATGTGACAGGATTGGTTTTGGGCCTTTCTTTCGGTTTTGCTGTCAAGTCTGAGGTGTGTTTTGTCTTTATATTATGTTTAAAAGATTCAGTCTGTGCTGGTTTCATTTGAGCTAGTGGTTTGGTTAAAGGCACTGAAACGACAGTTGCCCCACTACTGTCTGATTCAACCCCCCACTGTCAGTACTGTCATCATCCTGAACTGAGGGGCCTGGACTAGCATCAATGGCAGATTGTGAGGGAGAAAGTAAGACTTCAATGCTATCCATGCACCATTTTGTAGTGGGATCCTCAGGACTGTTTATCATAGAGGAAAGCTAATGCGTCTAAGCACCTCTTCTGAATCAAACTCAAGGATTGCTTGAAACTGGGTGGGTCTCACTAGTTTAACAACATTGCCATATGTTGCAACAGCCTCAACAATGTTCTCATCTGTGTCACTATTGGAAATACCTTGTAAAAGGACAGATCTTTTGGCATTTACGTCATAGTCCTTGTTCAATATCAATAACGGAAGCCATTTTCGGTTTTGTTTTGGCCCCCAAAAAAAAATAATTCACTTGAAAACGCCAAAAACTCTTTTGTAACAATAAGTGTTTGGCTTAATATTCTCCTGGCTGGCTCGCCACAGAATGCTTCGATGTAACACTTGGTTGTAACAAATGGCAGCAATTACAACTGTATTTACAGTTCTAGATTGTAAAAGGAGAATAGTAAGCACAAACGACTTAAGTTTACCAAACAACAGGACTTGTTTAATACAAAAATAAAATGTTTCACCTGTATATTCTTTCTTTTACATATAACATAAAGTGTCCACCCTTTTCTTTTGTTTGTGTAAAATAGGTAGTGTCTCTTTCTCAGTTCTTTTGCTTTGGTCAGTCAAGTTGTGGTTTACTATGTGGCTTAGTTGATGGCCATATAGTTCCTTTGTGTTCTTATCTGCAAATCCAAGGGCCTCGTTGTGACGAGGGATCCAATGTTCTGGCTCGTTTTGCTTGTCCCTGGTTGCAGTGTTGAGGGAAGGCAGCGGGCAAGGTGATGTGGTCCTCAGTCGAAATGATCTCTCACAAAAAAAAAACCAACCTGCATATTATGAATCATAAATTACTCATCACAATCCATATGCAGGGCTATCTAAAATCTAAATTCACACACTTACAAGCTTGTATTAATCTCTTATCAACTGTCTTAGTTTACAAAAAATGTAAAAAGCATTGGCCAAATGCTAAATTTAACAGCAAACCACAGTTATTACACAAAACAACATTCTGGTACATTGTTCAAAAAATACCCAAATACAGTCATCTCCGATTGGTTTTTTTTTCCCTTCAGTGCATTTGTATGGAAGCTAACGTTAGCTAGTAAGATTAGCTCAAATCAAAACACTCATTGACTCACCGGAGAAGATCGCTGCAGAAAACAGTAACTGCAGGGACGAATTACATCTTTTTACCCGTGAACTGAAGTTTTAACAAAGAAACAAAGGTTTAACATATATTTTCTTTACAAGAAAGCACCAAGATCACAACATGTGTTCTTTACCTGCCGCGTTTCTTTCCATTTCCGCATTCGACTGACTCGCGCAACCAAAACTAAAACAGTAAGGCATCTATTGCCATCTACAGGCGGATAACTGTAATTACATTTAAAACTATTATACTCGAACGAATTAACAACTTTTACTATGGCAGAACTATGCCCCAATTAATGGGGGTTACAGTAATTTTATAATTGTTCCCCCTTGTCATTGAACCACTTAAAGTTGTATTTAGTGATTCATGAATATTTGTAATCTTTCTTCCCTGTGCTCCGTCAGTCTAGGTCTTCTCCGCTCCCCGGATCACGCATTTTGCTCTTCGTTCAGCAATTTTATTTTTCATAGTTACACGTCGGATTCAGCAATGTCGTATAGCCTTTTTTTTTTTTTTTTTTTTCCTCTCAAAAAAAAATTGCTCTCTTGCAATCATGAACTGCAGCTCTCCAAAGGCGATATAATGTAAAGGGTCTTTTAAAAAGGTCAAGGTACTTTCAAAGTATATTCTGTGAGGTGGATTAAAGTGGCAATAGGAAGGAAAAGAGGACGTTGTTAAACTTGTTCAAATGCATGATATACACCGTAACATGTTTTAAGTGACATCCACCCAAACATGTAACAAACAGAACAAAATTATGACTTTAGGTAACAGTTTACTAGCTGTGTAAATTCAAGCTGTCAGTGTTGAGTGGCTGCANTATTGAACAGGGAGAAAGAGTTGGTGCGTTGTGATGAGGAAGAAGGGCATAGAAAGCACCCTAATTTCGAGCTGTAAGCATGTTCCTTTTGATCAGTTCATCCAAGATGGTATCCCACGCTGGCTGCTTGATCGGAAACAGCAGCTGTGGAGTCCGAGAAGCAGGGGCCTTCGCACTCCTGTCGTAAACCTGGGCACAGACAGACTGGCAGAGAAACTGGTACATAATCTCAACGCCCAATGTGAAGGCAATGACCACCAGTATTGTTGTTGATGTGATTCATTTTTCATTCATGTTGAAATGTAGGTGAAAATGTTCTGCACGTGAGAGATGCTGATACTCAGAGTAAGATCTACCACGCCCTGGGTTGCAGTTTGGGAAACGATACCCCTGGTTAGTCATACAACCCGCTTCATTGTATGTAATCTAATCTAATGTACTATGGATAATGTGCTGTTTCTTCAGCTCCAAGATTTACGGTGATGGAAATGCAGTGCCGCGTATACTCAAATTTCTACATTCTATTAACATGAACGAGCCGCTACAGAAGACATTCTGTTTTCCGATTGTGAAAGAGAGCAACTCTCAGGACATTGATCATATTCTGGAGACGCAAGTGCCCTTGCTGTTGATCTTGGAGGAACTAATCTTCGGGTGGCCATTGTTTGCATGAGAGTAAGTAAACTATGTTTTCATAAGTTTTATAATAAATAATAGACATTCATATTTCAGTTATTGTTCCCCTTTCTTTTATATCAGGGAAGCATAGTCAAGAAATATATTCAGTTGAATCCAAAAACCTATGAGGCAAGGATGAACCTCATATTAAAGATGTGTACTGAAGCCATGCAGGATGCTGTACGGCTCAACTGTAGGATACTTGGTGTTGGTATGAGAGAACCTGATCACTTTGTGAATTTCTTTAATGTAATTTGTTTTAATATTAATAATGCATTACAGGAATCTCATCAGGCGGCCGAGTCAATCCACAGGAGGGTGTGATTCTGCATTCCACAAAACTCATTCAAGAGTGGTCATCAGTGGATCTGAGGACGCCCATCTCTGACGCCCTGCATCTCCCTGTTTGGGTGGACAACGACGGAAACTGTGCGGGCGCTGGCTGAGAAGAAGTTTGGTCATGGCAGAGGGGTGGAGAACTTTGCTACTGTAATCACTGGAACCGGTGAGTGATTATCTTAAGTTTCATCTTAAGTGCTCATCCTAAGTGCTCATCCTAAATGCTCATCCTAAGTGCTCATCCTAAGTGCTCATCCTAAGTTTATTTTCTGTTCTCTAGGCATTGGTGGAGGCATCATACTTAATAATGAATTGATTCATGGGAGCACTTTTTGCGCTGCTGAGCTGGGACACATCATAGTTTCATTGGACGGACCAGAGTGTTCATGTGGCAGCCAAGGATGCATAGAAGCATATGCATCTGGCATGGCATTGCAGAGAGAGGCTAAAAAACTTAATGATGGTGAGTTGATTAGGCCAATGCTAAAAGTAAAAGTACTGTTTAAATCAGACATGGCTAAATAAACTGGGGTTTGGCACATGTCATGAAAAACATGGATTTTGTGATGTAATCTAAACGGCATGCATATTTCAGAGGACATAATGACGATAGAGGGAATGAAGGTTGTGGAGCCGGTTACAGCCATTCACCTCATCTCCGCAGCAAAAATGGGCAACTCAAAGGCTCAAGCTGTTCTCAATAAAGGTATGGCTTCGACTCCTATCAATAGTGACGAGCAATACAGACGACTTTTTTGATTTGCTACGACACCAGTAATACTACGGCAACTGGCGAGTATTTGCGATCTGATACCAATACCAATGTGTTTGTAAAAAATGCATTGTAACTGCTCTACAACAAAGAATTTTTCCATGGTGCTTCACCACAGTTTTAACTAAAATATAAGTACATTTTTTGGAAGGAAATTGAATATTTTTTTTTGCATGAGAATTGATACAATATCTTATCCATATCAAAATATCACTATTTTGGTATCCATCCCTCCATCACTAGTTCAAATGCTTCCTAAATTGTGCTCATTACAAAGCTCAGATTCATGTAAATATGTATTGTTGCAGAATCGTAACACATTGTATTCATGATTATCTTTCTGTCCAGCTTCCACAGCCCTTGGTGTAGGTATTATCAACATCCTCCACACAGTGAACCCATCGCTGATCATTTCTATCTGGAGTACTAGCTTCGTGCTACCAGGCCCTCGGTGCAGCGCGTCATCTCAGAGAGAGCACTGTCCTCTGCACAGAATATCAAGGTTCTCACATCAGATCTGGAGGAACCAGCTCTACTTGGAGCTGCTACTATGGTGTTAGACTACACAACTAGAAGAATATACTGAAGGACAAAGAGCTTGCCTTACTCAAACACTTATGGAGTGCATTTGAAGACATGAAGTTCAACCCTGTTAAGGTTAGAAAAAATTATGTTTCTTTACATTTTGACAATCAAAATATGATTATTTTACTTATGTCCTCCAAAGTGAATACAGGAAATGTTTTTTATTTGAATAATTGCGCCAATATGACCCACTCTTTAATCTGTTGTGACCAAATGTGTATATTTATTTTATGCTTATTATCGTTACATTGCAAGTTCTTTTTAAATAAATTTTTGAACATATTATTTATCATTTAATTTATTGTAATTATGTCAATTTGGACATCAGAGATTTGATCAAATACATTTTTCAGCAGCATTTTTTTTTGTGCATCTTAGTTTTGGTTCCTTATTTTTATTTTCTTTTGCATCATGAGCTCAATAAACTGCCTTTTGTTGTCCAAATTAAAAACTCGATTAAAATGCTTTGACCTTTCTTGCAACATGAATTCCGTGTAATGTTATTTTCTCTACCAAAGACAGTCAAAGACAGAAGCCAGTTCCTTCGGTCAGTGTGTGTGTCACCTGACACCTATCAGGCTGACACTTGAAATGGTACATCATTTTAAACAGTCAGGCTTCAACTGGGTTTCTTTTGAATTTTAAAGAGAAATATGCAATTTGACTTGAATTGTTTTAGCTCATCATTCAATTATTTCTGTTTAGAAAGAAAGAACATTTAATCCAACAAAACCTCCTTTATCATAGTCTGAGTGAATTACTCCACACCATGAGCTGTCTCAGTCGCGGGACCGTTTTGTGAATTCAATTGTAGATTTCATTGGTCCTAAATGAAAATGTATGTTTTCTGATTGGATGACAAAACAGTTTTATTTATATTTTAGCTGCTTTACTTTTGGTCGGCTTGACCAGTTTCCATTAGCTTTTGTTATTTTTAATTACGCTTCTTTTTCCTTTCCTTTTTAATAAAAAACACAAACAGCTCAAAGTTTAAAAAAAACACAAAGTATTTGCTCTTTTACAAAATCTTCAGCTAAAATATAAATAAAACTGTTTGGATAGATGTCACTTCCTGTGCCACCAGAATGTCCCCGCCCCCTTTTGGGTGAAAACCGTTAATATAATACATCCATGGTAAAAACAAATGGGAGATTAAAATTGTTAAAATGTTATCGTTGTAAAGGTCGTTTTAACACATTTAACGTTGTATTATAAGGTTTTGCGTTTATTTTGGTAAATTCCTGTGTGACCGGAAGTAGTGGTAAAACGAAAAACCTACTTGACGGAAAAAGGAAAGACGCAAAGTAAGAGAACTACGGCTAATGTTAAAAACATGGACAGACTCTGAGCGTTGTTCAAACACAAGGATCTAGCTACAGTCGACAGGGGAACAAGGTCTGTAGTAGATATGAATGTATGTTTGAGTTGGTTGAAATGTTTAATTTGCAAATGTGTGGTAAAATGGTTAAACTAATGTAATGAGCTAGTTATACGGTGGTTTTACGGACGAAATGTAATTTTGTTATTTATCTGTTCTTGTCTAGCTCTTACGTTGGTTGAATGGCACGGAAGGAAAGCATTAAACTTCATTTAACCATCAGTTCTGGCCTTCTCAATTCGACTGGAAGCTACAATCGTTTGGCTCCAAAATATGATACTTGCAACACAGCAGCCATGGACGGAGAAATTGGTGAATATTTAAATTTAATCCCGAGGGATGGAGATGTATAGTGTCAAACAAATTACCAGGAGATTGAATAAAATGTTGATGTTGGAATACAACACTTCCGGCCACTGTGTGGGGTTATTTTGCCTTTTGGTAAACTAAACAGACAGCTCTCCCTCTCGCATTTTTTTCTTTATTTAATTAAAATATTCACCAACTTCTTCTACTTGCTGGAGGAGCAGTTAGTTGGCTAAGTAAGAGACAAGCCACAGTAGCACTTTGAAATGCAGAAGCGGAGTATGTCGCGCTCAGCAGAGCTGCACAAGAAGGGACTTGGCTGAGAAGACTACTAACTGAACTTAGAATGGAGACCACACCAACAGAGATCGTGGAGGATAACCAAGGAGCCATCGCAACAGTAAAGAATCATGTTAATCATGCAAGAACAAAGCACGTAGACACTCGCTACCACTGCATTTGTAATGCGTGCAAAATGGACAAACGGACTTTTCGCCGTCGGACGGAGTAACTCAATGAATCAAGCTGATCGCACACAGAGGACCAGGAACGATGGATTATTTGATCGTAAATCATTGATCAACAAAATGTATAAAAGTACTTATTTCTCTCTTCGCCCTTGTTTCTCTCTCTCCCCTTTCCTTATCTGGGCCCGGGCTGGGGAGCAACAGGCGTTCAAGGCCGTGCTGAAGACGCAGACACTTACACAAAACAAGATTTTGGCCTTCACTCACCGTCTGCACATCCCACATCTAATCTTTGTGTTATCTTGTTTGTGTCCCTGCCCCAACATCCACTGAAAATATCCATCACGTTGACCTCGTGTAATGTACTCATATGTGTTGTTTATCATTGTATGCTTATCACTGAAACTGTTTTTCATTTTCTAAGAGTTCAAGTACCCGAGTAGGCGCTACGCGAAAGCGAGGCGCCCCGGTGGCCGGTGCTCTTTATGCATGTCTCTCATGTCGCATCTGTCATCAAGTCGTTTCCTATGTTGTGAATTTGTTCATTGACAATGGCAATAAATATATCCTGATTCCTGATTCCGGAAATACAGCTGCAATATTGCTCACTTGTTCATATGAGGGCAGATATTCCTTTCCAAAGCAAACATTTTAATATTTTAGAGAAGAACGGTGTCCAGTTTATGAAGTTAATTATTCCACACTGTTGTTCGTTTAGACCGGTGTAATTTTTCGTGTTCACATTTAATTAAAGGGGAGGTCCTTCTTAAAAAGAGAATGTTATGGGTTTTTTTTTTGTTAAAAAAGTTTCAACGGTATGACTATAAGAATGTCAATGTCGAGGTAAAATTTAGTGGGAGTGTTGTAATACAGTTATTTTACATTGTAAATGCTGCACTGCCCCCTTGTGGTGATGTTATCAGTCAATAACGTGAAAGTCAAAACTTTGACACAAAATCTGATTTCTGAAACTTTAACCTTTTTTGGATGACTTCCAAACCAAACAAATTATAAAGTCCTTCAAATTATGTTTAAACTGGCTGCCGGTCTTCTACCAGATATAATCCGATACGATCTGATCAAACCTTATATTCCTCCTCGCTCACTGAGGTCTTTGGATCAGAACCTGCTGATGGTCCTCGCACTCATTTTCGGACCAGAGGATATCGATCCTTCCAGGCCGTTGTGCCCAGACTCTGGAATGATCTTCCACTCTCTCTGCGGTCACTGGATTCTGTTGTTTTTTGTTTTTTTTAAGGGTCAGCTCAAAACCTTTTTATTCAGTCAGGCTTTTTAATCACAGTTGCTTTAGCGACTGATTTTACTGTCTATTGTTGTATGTGTATTGCTCACTGTGAGTTTTGAGTTTTACTATTTTATTCTGTGTTTTTTGTGAAGCTTTTGTGACTTCTGTCTGTGAATGGTGCTATATAAATAAAATGTACTTACTGACTGACTTACTTACTTGCTAAAGTTAAATTAAATAGTCTCCCAGAAGGTGCTCAAAAATACTCTAAACTTCAAAAAACAAAGTATAATTCAAGAGGCGAATACATTTTGCCAAAAGTCAAAAAACAACTTGGGGCTCAGTTATGGCATGTTTGTTCGAGAAAAAAATGTGTAATTCTTTGTTTGTATTTAATAATAAATTGTATCAGACCATTAAAGACAGTTACCTAATGAATAAATATGTCTATGTCAAGGTTAACGATGTAAAATGCTTAAATTCTTAGTTAAAAAGGTACTTGTATAATGTAAATGGGTGCATATTTTTTGCTTCTGCCTGCTTTGGTCACTCAAAATCTGTATATCTGTGATGAAGTGCGATGTGACTGACACTAAATGAATTGAACTGAACTGAAGACCACATGGTAACCAATATTTTGTGGTGAAAATTACATTAAATTGTCTTTCGTTAGAAACAACTTGGTGTAATCCCTTGTCCAGGAGTGTTCCATTGTAGAAAAAGATCAGCACTGTTTAAAAAAACAAACAAAAAAACTTTCAATCTGATTGTGATTGAGAATTGAGAATAACTCTTGGATGAGAGTCGAAATGTCTTGTTTTATTTTTTAAACAATGTCCAGATAACTACAAGTGAATCTTTTTCTCAAATTGGCTTTTGTTGTTATAATGTTGTATTGAAATCTGTATCGAGCCTGTTCTTGTCAAAATCAAGTCTGAAATGTTACTATCGATTTGTGACAACACTAGTCTTTTATTGGTATCGTGTGTTCTGGGATTAGAATAAAAGTGATACAGTCTAATGCTTTGCTTTGTTTATGTCAGGACGCCCGATGGTGGTGTCCAGTGGGATGCAGTCCATGGAGACAATGCGGCGGGTATATCAGACTGTGAAGAAGTACAACCAGAACAAAAATTTGCCATTCTGCAGTGCACCAGTGCCTATAAATGAAATCTCTGGAAGCTGAGGGATTGGATGTCAAGTCAATGTCATTACAGTCAATTGTAGAAAAAAAAAAAAGATTATTCAGTTGTAGTCATCTGGACTCTGTTTTTTAGAAAAAACAATACGTTTCGACTCTCATCCAAGAGTCATTCTCAATCAGTGAAACAAGTCTTAGAACTCCTGTTTATATCCTACTCTGTGAAAGCCCTGCTGACAGGGCGGGACCTCCTGATAATGGCCCTTTGAAACTTAACATGGGATGGGCCTATTGTTCCCTGGCGTTTGGCTCCCTCACCTTGAGTGCCTGTTTAGCATCAGAATGCCTCGGCCGTCTCCAGGGTCTCCAATGGTTTGCTGAAACCCTGGAGACACCCGAGGCATTCTGATAGCTGGTACCGGGCGGGGTGGGCAGGAGCGTAATGGCTCGTCATAGGGGGCCTAACATCATCCTGGGTACGTCTCTCAGCCTTGAGGTCTAGCATACTTAACACTAGCCTCATTTCAAACATCTTTCTCGAGGCAGAGGAGATCCAGCGGCACAGGCGCTTTCTGATCCCCGTTTGTCTCTTACATTTGGAATTATTCTATGTGAACCTATGGACTTAATGTAATGGAAATGGAAATGACAAAAGACAGTGAACCAACCATTTCACCAGTTAAACTTCTGTGAACCTAAAATAAATGATGTAACGTATACATTCAATACTGCCTCTGTCAATGAACGAATCTGCGTCGCCTTTATTTTAATTATTGTTCTAGCTTCATCTCCAGTGGCGTTGCTGGTCTTAACTTAATTTGATTGGTTTTTATTTCATCAAAACAATACTAGATCCCCCATCCTGACATTTGGATTGATGATTTTCTGATGCTTTTTATTTTTGACCCATAATGTCTAAATGAGTCCGTTTTGAACCAATAGAACTATGTTAAGACCCGTTTTATGTTTGCACTGTTACACGCAGGATTGCATGTTTGATTTTTAGGAAAATGATACTTTCTAAAAGCATATAGCACAGTTTTGTTGACCGAAAAATAAGTTGGTACCTGATTTGCTTTTGATTGTGCGCCTAGAGTTTTTGAGGCATTGTATTTTTGACAAAAGGTTTGGTTACTCGCTGGAAATATACAAACAAGAAGACCAACAACGTCACCTGAGAGAAGACTCAGGACTTGAATTAAAACTATAACAAAAGGCGCACAAGATAAGTAAACTGAGTGACAGAGGCAATAGCGTAGAAAGGATTATTTATTTATTTAGGTCTTCAATAGTTGCTTTTAAAATCATGTTGCTTTAGTTCTACATAATTAGAGTTAATCATTTTGTCTATCATTGTCAAAACCCTAGGGAAGCATTGAGCTGCTAATTATGGAGGATTTTTAGGGCCACCTTAATAATAAAGCATTTAACATTTAACATTTAAATTTAGTTTCAAATGTAATAATAATGAGTGGTTTACAAGTCTATTAAAGATAAGATAAAGACAATAAAACAAAACAAGACCAGAGAGAAAATAATAGATAAAAATCAAAACCAGCAGACATCCAACGAGAGATAAAGGAAAGTAAAGGCACAGTAAAGGCACAAAACAAATCAAACCAAACGTCCCATTGAGACCACAGTCCCACAAATTTGTCTCTGAATGTAAATTTTCCATTTTTAAAGTCTGTCCAGTCCCTGATTGTTGGAGCATTTTGTGTCATCCATTTCTTTATGAGGGCCTTTTTCAACACTGCCAGGAGAATGTTCCAGAGGTAACTGTTTATTGTGTCCATGGCAAGAGTCCTGAGGCCCAAGTACATAGTCCTGAAATCCAGTGGTATGGTGATGTCAAATATTGTCCGCAGGAATTTATTGATCTTGGTCCAGTAATTCTGAGCATTAGGACAATCCCAAAACACGTGATAGTGGTTTGCCTCCTGGCTACCACAGTTTCTCTAGCAATTGAAATTTCCTTCTGAATAATTGGCATTTTGGCATGGTCTCATGAAAAAAAACATGACACATTTTTTCAGTAGAACTCTCCCCAACTATGCGATTTTGTGGTCTTCCAGTAAGATGTACATATAACTTCCCACTCTTCATCTGTCAAAGCCTTGCCTTCTTTTCACCATTTATTTTTTATACATACAGTATGGTTGAATGTCCAGATTATTTAAGCATTTATAAGATCACCTTTATTTGTCCCACAATGGGGAAATTCCAGCAGAGGGAGAGCGTTGCAACGAGCAGCGGGCTCTCACCAGCGCCGGAAGTAGAAATGGCCCAAATTTATATAATTTAGTTTAGATGTTATTCCTCCTGAAAGTTCTGATTTATAAGCTACAATAAATATTTAGGTCAAAGGGCTACAGTGGCCGTTGCTTTGTTTAATTTCTTGATTATAATGACTCCTTATTTGTGAAAATCTATAAAAGTCTTGTTTCGCCAGGCCAAAAGATTCCTTCAACATATCAAAGTTTTTGATGACTTCCTTTCAAAATGTGGAAAAAAACCTTTTATACCTTTTGTTATCTCTAGGACCACACCCAAATATCTAAGAGACTCCGTTTGCCATTTAAACAGCTCAATAATAATAGAACATCATCTGCAATTTTATGTTCCATCCCATCAATTGTAACACCGTGAATTGTTTCTGATTCTCTAATGAATTGGGCCAATAATTTGAAGTACAAACCAAACAGTAGAGGGGACCAAGAACAGAATTGTGTCCACTGAGTCGGTGGATCTGCCAAGAGACCATTGATTTGAATTCTGGATGTTGGACCATTGTAAAGAGCCCCAATATTGTTTACAATTAACCCCTTACGCTTAGGACGTCCCACGCGTGTCACAATCGTAGTTATTCCATTTTGTCCACCAGTTTATAAAAGAAAACTCTCAAGCTGCTTTATAGGCTATACATAAAAACAAAGCTGTAATCCTCTTATTTCCAGTCAAATAAATCATTCTGGGAAGCATCAGGGTCAGTTTGGACTCCAAACCCACAAGTAAAAAATAACCCTAGAATAAAATCCATCCATCCATCTTTCTTTTTCCGCTTATCCGGGGCCGGGTCGCTAGGGGCAGCAGTCTAAGCAGGGACTCCAAGACTTTCCCTCTTCCCAGACACTTCCTCCAACTCCTCCGGGGGGATTCCGAGGCGTTCCCACGCCAGCCAAGAGACATAGCATCAGGAACAAATGCCCGAGCCACCTTAGCTGGCTCCTCTCAACGAGGAGGAGAAGCGGCTCTATTCTGAGCTCCTCCCTTGTTACTGAGCTCCTCACCCTATCTCCAAATGGAGCGCCCAGTCTCCCTGTGGAGGAAACTCATTTCGACCGCTTGTATCCGCGATCTTGTCCTTTCGGTCATTACCCAAAACTCATGACCATAGGTGAGGGTAGGAACGTAGATTGACCGGTAAATCGAGAGCTTTGTCTTTCGACTCAGCTCCTTCTTTACCAACAACAGTCCGATGCAGCGACCGCATCACTGCAGACGCTGCAACCGATCCGCCTGTCAATCTCACGTTCCATCTTTCCCTCACTTCGGTGAAGCAAGACTCCGAGATACTTGAAACTCCTCCTTGGGGTAGGACTCCCACCACACCCGGTAGGAGGGCAAGCCAACCTTTTCCGGTTTGAAATCCGGGCGTGGGGGTCCATCGGTGTCGTGTGGTTTGGGGATTTTGTTCCGGCCGCCCGCTGGAGTTGAGCAAGGAGTTCATCTCGGACTCTCTGCCTGGCGCGTACAGCGGTAGCCGGACGGCCTGCAGTCAGCTGCCTGCTTTCGGCCCAACTGAACGAAAGAAAGGACAAGTTGCTAAATGGAACGAGAAGGTCGGTTAGCTGTCAAGCCTGTGTTTCTCAAGGATGGTATCTCTGCGCTCACCTCTGGCTCTGTTCTTGCCAAGTCCAAGAATTACAGCCAGAGACCTAGAGTGGCTTACTATACTTTGTTTTGAATGTACTGTACGATTAATGAGGCTGAATGACAGTAAGTGCACACATAGAATCCAAATATACTTGAAGCAGGCAGCTGTGAGTCCGTTGTCCTGTCGCAGGTACTCCAAAGGTAAGCTATGTTGACGAGTCTTTATACACTAAAACTAGTTAACTAACAATCCAGGATGTGAAACCTAAACATGGCTCTTTGTTTCTAGTAAGAGGTGGCTCGTACGCTGAGCAGGGCGCCCTCGTTTACACTATGCTTGTCATGAACTCTACGACCTACGCACGCACAATGCGACCAACTTAGGCTACCCAACTGAGGACACGGTAGATTAAAGCCTCTCCCTCTCTGCCGTACAGACATCCACAAAACACATGTGCAGCAAACACTGGTTAGGGCAATTGCTTACCCCGTGAACCCGTGAGTCCCACTAAGTGGGAAGTGTGGGTCTTCAACTCACACCTCCGGGAGAGCGTCTCCCAGATCCAGAGTTAAAGACCCTACTGACAGAGGGCTCCGCAAGACGTTTCCAACAGACAACTCATACAATGCGCTTGGGCCCTGCCAAGTCTGTCTGGCTACCTCCTCCGCCAGCGGATCCAACTCACCAGGTGTGTGATCGGTTGACAGCTCTGCCCCTCTTTTCACTTGAAAATCCCCCCAGTAGAACAACAGACCGTCGGTGCACTGTTCCAGTACCCCTCCCAGGGACTCCAAGAAGTGTGTTCTTCCGGGTAAAACAGCTGCAGTACATCCAGAACGATGCTGCTCAAGTCCTGACTAGAACCAGGAAGTACGATCACATTAGTCCTGTGCTCAGGTCTCTGCACTGGCTCCCTGTGGCTCAGAGAATAGACTTCAAAGCAGCTCTGCTTGTATACAAGTCTCTCCATGGCCTAGCACCACAGTACATCTCGGACATGTTAGTGCCATATGAACCATCTCGACTCTGAGGACCTCAGGGACCGGCCTCCTGCTGGTGCCCAGAGTCAAGACTAAACATGTGGAATCTGCGTTTCAGTTTTATGCAGCTAAAATCTGGAACAGTCTTCCTGAGGATGTGAGACAGGCCGCTACTCTGGCAATGTTCAAATCTAAGCTAAAAACTGTTTTGTTTGGCTGTGCATATGACTTTCCTTTGCACTCTTCTCTTTTATGTCTTAAACTAATGGATGGATAGCCTGGAAATGGCACCTTTAAATTTCTTTAAATCAAGGTTTTGTCATTTCTGTCTTGTCTTTGTGATTTGAATGCATTTTTTTCTTGTTGTGTGAAGCACTTTGAATAACAAATAAACTTGCCTTGCCTTGCCTCACTCACCGCCAGACTCAGGGCACTAACAGACTCATGTACTTTCGAACAGCAGCATTAACAGTCTCTTTGTAAAATGAGTTCAGTACCTGGAGAGTGCTGTTAATGTAGAAGATAGGCCTAAAGCTGACATAAGATATGGAGTAGAATATTGTTCTGATCAGAACATCACACACTGGACTCTCACTTTCTTGATTGGTGTTACATGTAAAAACCTTTACATTCCTCTCATTACTTTAAAGAGCTGAAAAGTCAAATGTTTCAAAGTAAACTCTTATCAGTCAGTTCTGCGCTTCTTTCTTATTTAGTCAGAATAGAACAGACATCTCGACTGATCGCGTCCTTACTCCCAGTTCATTTGAAACCATTCCTTGAAACCCAGTTATCCCTGACAAAACGGCGGCTGCACTGCTCGTTCTCCGTGAATGAAGCTTGATGCTTATGTTTTGGGTCAGAGGTTCGGGTCCGGACTGGACGGTGCTTGGGTCTGGTTCCGGACCTGAGATAACCTATTAGTGACCTGGGGTCCAAAGTGTGAACCTGAAATATTTAAGTAAGGCTTATCGGCATTGTACAGATTTATGAGTAAATATTTATGCTAAATAAAACTCAGTGGACATCGACACTGTCAAATCAGACCCTGCCCCTCACAACTTCAATGTGAAGACAACAAGTTTTTTTCCCCAGTCGTTGCCAGGTGCAAGACAAGTTACATGTTTGTTGTAATTATTTGGCCAAACGTTTACCTCATTTGGTGTATCAGTCAGATTGTCAAGAAAGACTGAAAGAATACACAAAACCAGGTGCAAGACAAGTTACATGTTTGTTGTAATTATTTGGCCAAACGTTTACCTCATTTGGTGTATCAGTCAGATTGTCAAGAAAGACTGAAAGAATACACAAAACTACATTTAATTGTGTGAATCAGACAAGGTTTAACCCTTGTGAATACACAAAACTACATGGTAATTTAATTGTGTGAATCAGACAAGGTTTAACCCTTGTGTAACGCATGGTTGTGTAGGTAACAATGTCACATCTGCTGTCCAAATCCAAGTTGGAGGTAAAAATGATTTTAGAAATCGCCAAAATTGTCAGGCTATGGAAAACTAGACCTAAAAACGTTTTAGAAACATCTTATATAATCATGTTATTGATCATCAATAATTGACATGAGTCTAACCGGTCAAATGCAAACCATAGAGACTGCCAGTCAAGCGCAGACCTGTGCAAACCAATTACTATTTAATGTTTGGAGTTAATAGTATTTTTACAGTTAGTTGTATTGTGTGCCGTTGACGTGGACAAGCAGTTTTATTGTGAAGGATGGAGGGCTCACATTTGCGCTGTTTACTGCACACTTTGCTTCCGTCTAAAGGGCGGTGGGAGCCCGGTGCCTCTCACTCACCGAACCACGCTGCAACCCCAAGGCAGAGCTTAAAGAAGTTAATGTAAGACGCCTGTAAAAGCTGAAAATCAAGACGACAATAACTGTTCTACACGACTCAAGGTAAACACGGTGTTCCTCTGCAGCCGTGTGGGGCGTCACTTGCACCAACAAATGTCTGCGGGACGTTTTACTGTAGCTAGGTTAACTTTAGCTTTATGTGCTATTGCCCCGTTATAAACATCTCTTTAGTGACACCGAATAAGTGCCATATGTCTCACATGGCATTACTTTTTTAATGTACATGTACACAAACCCACTAGTGTTTGCTTGCGTTGACACTGGGCTTCTGATGCTGACAAATATGTATCGTGAAACTTTGTCCACTGTTGCTGAAACTGCGACGTGGGACTTTCCTCATGCATCATACATTATGTACTCGAGCAAATAATAAAGTACTTGTTGGTAGGGATGTCAAGCCTATTAGATTAATTGATAATAGTCAATATGCATAAATGCAATATGCATAAATGCAAAATAATCGTATGAACCAAAAATAATAATAATTGTGACAATTTTAAAAGCAAAAAAACTTTTAGTTCCATCTGTAGTCCAAAAAAATTGAAATTTTATTTATTGTCGTATTTAACTATTGTCGTATTTAACTTTATTTGTCTTCCGTAAAGTGCGATTTAGTAAACATGTTAGATGAGAATGAATGAAAGATTAAACATATCAATAATCATCAATAATCACGAATAACAATTTTTTAGTTTTTTCTCACAATTGTAGCACTAAAATGTTATACCTACTTGTTGGGAAACTACAGAAAGCTTACTTTTTAGCATCGCAGATGCTGTAGTGAATCGTTTGAACTGGTTAATTTTGATGTCCTAATCACATTGTCATCAAATTTAATATATATATTTCTTTATCATTTAAAATTACATTTTCATCATTCAACTTTCGCGTCTCAACCATTCATCTGGTCAGAGCTTTTGCCTCTTCACCTGGGGAATTTTTTTTACTTCCACTAAATCAAAATACGGCAGTGTCGCAAATACAATGTTGTGTGTGTATATTTTATATATATATATTACACACACACACACACACACACACACACACACACATATATACATACACACACACACACACACACATATACATACACACACACACACACACACCCTCGGCGGGTGGTCTTGTCCCTTTTTCTAAGCTCGGGTCCTCTACCAGAGGCCTGGGAGATTGAGGGTTCTTCAGTATCTTTGCTGTTCCTAGCAATGCACTTTTCTGGTCTGAGATGTCTGATGTTTTCCCAGGGATCTGTTTGTAGCCACTCCTCCAGTTTGGGGGGCACTTTGCGGAGTGCTCCGATGACCATGGGCACCACTTTTTTCATGATGTTGCCATCACTTGGTGAACCACCACAATGTCTGGTTGGTTTGCCATTACCATTCTGTCAGTCTGTATCTGGAAGTCCCAGAGGATCTTGGCTCGGTCATTCTCTACCACCTTTGGAGGTGTTTCCCACTTTGATCTTGGGGTTTCCAGTCCATACTCCGCACAGATGTTCCTGTACACTCTGCCGGCCACTTGGTTATGACGCTCCATGTATGCTTTCCTTACCAGCATCTAGCACCCTGCAGTTATGTGTTGGATTGTCTCTTTGCACAGCCTACACCTTGGTCTTTGTCTGTTGGTAGATCTGTGCCTCTATTGCTCTGGTGCTCAGGGCCTGTTCCTGGGCAGCCATGATGAGAGCCTCTGTGCTATCCTTCAGTCCGGCCCGCTCTAGCCATTGGTAGGATTACTTGATATCGGCCATTTCAGTCATCAGGAATCAGGATATATTTATTGCCATTGTCAATGACACAAATTCACAACATAGGAACGTGACTTGATGACAGATGCGACATGAGAGACATGCATAAAGAGCACTGGCCACCGGGGCGGCTCGCTTTCGCGCAGCGCCTACTCGTACCATGCTCCGATGGTACATCCCATGTAGGGGCTTGTCCTCTCATGATGGTCCCTCCTCCAGCACCTCATCTTCTGTTCCCCATTAACTGAGACATTCACTGAGCATCTATTGGGGTCTTGTCCTTGAGGTACTTGTGGATCTTGCATGTTTGGATAGTGGATAGTGGCTCTCACACTCACTAGTCCATGGCCTCCTTCCTTACGGCTAGTGTACAGTCTCAGGGTGCTGGATTTGGGGTGGAACCCCCCCATGCATGGTGAGCAGCTTTCGCATCTTAACATCTGTGGTCTGTATCTCTAACTTTGGCCCACTTATTCATATGGTAACTTTCTCTGTGTGAAGATCTGCCCCAGACCATGTTCTTTAACCAGAGTCTCACTCTCCCAAATACTTTCTGGACTTGAAATGGACCATTCACTTCCTCATTCAAGTACACTGAGAACACTTGGGGCTATTCAGAATCAGTTTTATTGCCAAGTGAACAATTCACATGATGATGATGTGATGTTTATAAATCTGTTTAGGGCTGCAACGATTACTCGAGTAAATCGAATAATTTCGATTACAAAAAAGATCAATTATTATTTTATTGCTTCGATGATTCGTTTAATTTACATATTTAATCAAAAACACGTGACTCTGTGACGCGCGGAGCGCACGGAACGACTTGTGGCGCTTTTGTTTCACACGGAGCTTGTTCCGCTCTGACGAAGGCGCAACAGGAAGAGAGCGGCGCGTTTTAAACTCACGAGTGCGACTGGGAAGAGTTTGGATGAGTGAAAGAGCCATGGATCTATTGTAATAATCCCGAGCTGCAACTCTAAACACCGCATCTAGCTCCACCCACCCCAGCCACCGCGCCGTCGACACGCCACCGCGGACCCCCGCGCTCCCCCACTCAACAACTCTGCTTCCCAGTCACAATCGTACTTTTAAACAGCCAATGCACATGGAAACAGCACGGAGGACCGCGGTTACGTTAGAATAATCTGTTGTGAAACAGAAAGCCCGAGACGCGGAGGCCAAAGTCACACAGAGCCAAAAACGGCAAAACGCAAAATGCTCAAAACGCCAGGACCACCGGTCCCACCCAACATAACGTTTTACAAATGACTTATTTTAAGTGATGTGACAGAGCTACTGTAACTGTTTACAGTCTATGACAAGTTAATTAGTCCTTTTATATATATTCCTTTATATACAAACAGAACAGTTTGGACTGAAGTGAAATGTTGCTGTTTTGGGGACAAATTTATATGAAATTAAGTATAAAATTTGTTATTTTAAACAGAAATTCCTTATTTTGTATTTGTTTGTTACTATGAACTATAACGTTTATCTAAAAAAATATTTTAAATGTGTTTAAATGGTTTACTGAATGTACAAAAAAATTAACCAATTACTCGATTAATCGAAGAAAAGCATCAGAATCGATAGATTACTCGATTACTAAAATAATCGATAGCTGCAGCCCTAAATCTGTTTACCACATTTATGTTTTTTTTTTCCATTACTTCCAGTAATTAACGTGTAGCAACTACACACTAGAACAGGGGTCTCCAATAGGCCAGGTCAAGAGACCCCGAAGCAATTTGGTCTGGCCCGCGCCCCAGTTTTCCATAATTAAAAATAAATATGATTTAAATTTTTTTTTTTTGCGTCGCTTCCGCCAGCACTCTCTGCTGCTTTGCTGCAGCTCGCTGCTGGTCTTGGCGGGCCAGAGAGCCCCAGTTCCTCTGAAAACGCTGCTCTGTCAAAGCACAAACGTGTGATGCTGCAGACACGGTAAATAACAGCTTCATTTGATGATTTGGTGTAAATGTAACATGCGTAAGGACCGTGTGCTCCGAGTGTTTTGCAGGTCTACTAGTTAAACATGACGCACCGTGACATCGGAGGACAACGTGTTGTCCGGGCTGTCGTCGTTTGAAAGGTCTCTGCGTGAGATGCAAGATACGTCAGACCGCTGTATGTGATATGCGTGTTGTCCCATGGGTCTCATCCCCGGACATGTGCACTTTTGCTTTAGGTGTGTCTAAATTCATAAGCTAATTTCTCGGTGAAACTGTATCGTATTGTAAAAAAACATACATCATTTTACAGCTTAACGTGACTATGGAGGCGAAGGAAAAGATAAAAATATATGATTGCTCAGGTGCAGATCCATTGTCACCAGTTTAGTGCTTTCAGGAACTTTTCACCGTTGTCCGTTTCATTATGTTGCATATATTTCAATGCTCAGTTTGGGCTATTTTTAATAGACTCCTGCAGGCTAGGGAACTCCAAAAATATGCGTGATATTGTGGCATGTTGCCTAGTGACGGCTGCATTTGTTTCTGATGCAGTAAATGCAAAGTGAGCTTTTTTTTGGCAGCTACTTTAAGCTACTACGTTTTTATATAATTTGAACCAAAATGTTCTAATGACATTTATTTTAAAATAGTCCTGCTTTAGTCCTGCTTTGGTCTCTGATTTGTAAGTTTATCCATGTTTTTCTGGTAGATATGGTGTGGTTTAGTCTTGGTTTAAACCTGGTCTTGTCCCAGGTCTGCTTTGCACTTAAGTCAGGTTTCTGCTAAAACACTGGGTTTGCGTTGCCTGGGTTTTAGTGCTTTTGTCCTGTTTTTAGTCATGTAATATTGTTATGATTACCAATGTTGATTTGTTTGTGGATTTTATTGAGACAAAACATAAATTGTTGGTGGTGATTTTGTAGTCCGGCCCCCGGACCTTAGCCCTTCGAAAATTCTTGGCCCCTGGAAAATATAAATTGGAGACCCCTGATATACCATCTTTAACTACGATTCTTTGTAGATTTGTGTATTTTGCTCTAGGTCAGATTAGTTTAGGACAATGACCAATTCTAATGCAACCAGTTGTGCTTGTGAGACAAGAACGTTCTGGAACGCTTGTCAGGTGGCAGAACGCTTGTCTGGTGACCAAATCCAGATTAGCTTGTCCAGCCGGTCTCACAAGCAGTTGACATTCTTGAAGAAGACAGTTACTCAGGCCGATAATTAAGCTAACGTAGTTGTGCGTTAGCGTTTCAAGATTGACAACGCCCTCTATTAAACATACAAAAACATTTAACATTCTCAAATATTTAAAGAGCCAGGGTGAGTTCTATTGGGTCTCGGAGTTGACATGTTGCAAGTCTGGTTTTCCACCCAGAGACATCAGAGGGAGACGACATGAAAATACATATTTAACCATCACAGAACTTTTAATAAGGTACACTTTTCCTATAAACACCACGGACAATGGACAAGCTGTATGGCACCGTGACATTCTACGAGTGTAAAGTCTGGGATAAGCGCTCACTCCAGTTGAGATACAAGCCAAAGTCAAAGGACAAAATTATTTTACAGTACGGACTATTGGCCTTTTAATACAAATAAGCAACCCATGAGCAAGAATCAACTATTCACTGGCAGGGACCATGTCACAACAAATGGAATATGAGAGAATGTTTATTGATAATAGTGATGGTGGATCGATGGTGGATCGATGGTGGATCAATTAGAGTTGGGTGGGTAAAGAGACTGTGGATGGGAGCTCCATCTCGGGTAATCAGCCCAGCTGATTTTGAACCCCCAAAGGATTTAAAATTAGCAAAGATGGTCTGGATCTCAACGTAAGCCTGGCTGAAAATGAAGATGTCAACTGAGTGGCACAAGAGGAGAAGAGCTGGATAGTTGAGGACTCTCTGAAGAGTAACTGGATAGAATCTAAAAGCAGTCTGTCTATTACTGGAGAAGAGGATTAATACAGGTGCAATTGAATAGAGTTTGGAAAGTTTTTAGGTGATGAATTGGAAGATACGGAGAGCAGGTGAGTGTGAAAGAGTTGGCGGTGCGGTAATACAATCTCGAGTCGAATGGATGGCATAAAGATAATGCGTTCGTGGGTAGCCGATGGAAGTGCATGGGTGTGAATAAGGTGCGTGAGTGATGGGGTTGATGTTCGGACGAGCGTTAAACAGTGTGGATTACATTGTTTGCTTATTATAGTGACTCGAGTACAAGCAATGCGGGTGACGGATTGATGGAGGAGAGTAGACTATGAGTCTTGAGAGCTATGAGGGATGGCGTAAAGAATATCCCTTTCTGATCTACTAAAGAGGTGTTGTCGAATGAGTGCCTTCTGACTAATCGAACCCCCAAAAGAATGTCTGGAACGATAGTGGGGTATAATTTGAACGGACGTGGAGGACCTGTTAAGAGTAGACAGAGTGGGCTTCTTCCTTTGAAACCTTGGAACGAGAGAAAGAATCATTCTGAGGAGTTTGTTGGAGTTGAAAATGAAAATGCATAAGTCTCTTTCTTCTGTGTGTTGACTTGAGGTGCATTAAAGTTACTCATCATAGAGACGAGAAGCAGATTCTTGGTCTGAAATGAAGGGTTTGCCCTGTAGGATGATCTGAATGCCTGCTTGAGGACTGTCTAGTGTGTATGGCAGCTGGAATGAGTTGGAAGGGGCTGGAGTGCGCTGAGCGGTCTTCGAGGCATCATTTGATGCACGATGGATTGAGGTGCACGCTGAGAGATGTCTTCTCTGAAAAGTAAACAGGAAACTGGCTGCTGCCGTGGATTGGCTGATACATGGCTGCCGTTGGCGTGGTTGCCGCCGTGGATCGGCCTCGAAGGCCCTGTGGTTAGCGTGTTCTAGAGCTGCAACGATTACTCGAATAAATCGAATAATTCGATTACAAAAAAGCTTTGATTATTATTATATTGCTTCGATGAATCGTTTAATTTACATATTTAATCAAAAACACGTGAATCTGTGGCGCGCGGAGCGCACGGAACGACTTGTGGCGCTTTTGTTTCACACGGAGCTTGTTCCGCTCTGACGAAGGCGCAACACGGAGAAGAGTGCGGCACGTTTTAAACTCACAAGTGCGACTGGGAAGAGTTTTGATGAGTGAAAGAGCCATTATAATAATCCCGAGCTGCAACTCTCAACACCGCATCTAGCTCCGCCCACCCCAGCCCCGACACGCCACCGCGGACCCCCGCGCGCCCCCGCGCTCCCCCACTCAACAACTCTGCTTCCCAGTCACAGTCGTACTTTTAAACAGCCAATGCACATGGAAACAGCACGGAGGACTGCGGTTATGTTAGAATAATCTGTTGTGAAACAGAAAGTCCGAGACGCGGAGGCCAAAGTGACCGACACGCGAGCCAAAACGCAAAATGCTCAAAATGCTCAAAACATCAGGACCACTGGGCCCACCCAACATAACGTTTAACAAATGTCTTATTTTAAGTGATGTGACAGAGCGACTGTAACTGTTTACAATCTATGACAAGTTAATTAAGTCCTTTATATATATTATTTATATACAAACAGAACAGTTTGGACTGAAGTGAAATGTTGCTGTTTTGGGGACAAATTTATATGAAATTAAGTATAAAATGTGTGTTATTTTAAGCAGAAATTCCTTATTTTGTATTTGTTTATTTACTATGAGCTATAACGTTTATCTAAAAAACGATGCAATATGTGTTTAAATGGTTTACTGAATGTACAAAAAAATTAACCGATTACTCGATTAATTGAAGAAAAGAATCGATAGATTACTCGATTACTAAAATAATCGATAGCTGCAGCCCTAGCGTGTTCTATATCATAAGTGCTAATAGCACTCCCGAACGCTCCTGAACCTCAGTCAAATGATTACATCATCAACTACGTTTATATTCTAATAATAGTTCCGGTTGTGCTTGGGAGACGTCAGAACATTCTGGAACGCCTGTCAGGTGGCAGATTTGTTGTTGACCTGGTTTACGGTACGCCTTTGTTTTCCATAGTTGCTTTACAAAGTGGTTACATTATTCGACTTCTGAGATGTGATCGTTGTCAGCTGAAAGAGCTTCAAAACTAAGATTAAGAATATCAAGTGTATGGATATCAATATCAAGTGTATGAAATCCTCAATCTAATTCCAGACCCTCACGGTTTTGTAAAGTAGTCTGTCAAAACGTGTTGGGACTGGCCGGTCAGGCAACTTTTTGAGTGTGGTACGTAACACACTTTTAGAACAACTGGTCTATGTTATACATTTCAATATCTTCTTACATTTATGGCCTGTGGTGCCAGATCCTGGGCCAGGGTTGTGGACCCAGCTGGAGATTTCACTGTGGGAAAAGATAAAAGAACAATAGATTTATCTGGTGACGCTTCTCCTAAAAGGACATTAGACTTTGTGCATACTGTAAAACTATACACAGTGTGGCGTATAAAATACCTCCTGCACTTACATGGTGAAACCTTGTGACTGAAGCTTGTGTTAAGATGGTTCATCTCAGAGCTTAGGGCTGTGGACACCTCAGTCTCATGGAAATTCTGCAGTTGGTGTAAGATATTTCTGTCAGTGCTTCACAATTAGAATAACCCATTGCCAGTCTGGTCAAAATCTGGTCTTTAACTGTAGGTGCCAGTGCCACCGTTGTCTCCTTTATTGCTGAACAAAAAAATACCCCCTATTTCAAACTGAATTATAAAAATAAAAATTGTTCTTACTTGTGGCCAATGATAGCAGATGATGAAGCTCATCTCCTAATTATGACTGTGGACTCCTCAGTCTGCTGCAGATTCTAGTCTATCTCACAAGAATATATATCATATCCTTGTATTAGTAATAATTCATCATAACCATAATATATTCTACGTGATACAGTGCTTTACACTAAATATTGTTGTAGAGACACGCTCTTTTAGAGACATTACGCTGTCATTTCTGTCGCGTTCGCCGTCGTATGTCATTGTAGACTATATTCATTAACATTAACTTTCACAATCACGTGAAAGAAATACCATGATATGGCCCTACAGGCCTGTTAATCCATACATTCATGAGGAACTGTATTTTATACAAAAGATAGTCATTTACTTTTTATTTATTATTTATTACAAAAACGGAGGCTAGCATTAGCCAGTAGCCCAAAGCCTACACGCAAACATTTACTGAAAATGACTGGAATGCGAACGTCAAATAATGCATTGCTGAGAACAGATCAGACACTTACAAACCAGAGTCCACTTCAAAGTTTCCATGAAGATGCGTTTGCTGAAGCGCATCGCCCAGACGCGCTGCTGTGAACTCGTTCAGACTTTTGGACTACAAAAGGCAACGTTGTATTTGCGACACTGCCGTATTTCGATTTAGCGGAAGTAACAAAAATTCACCAGGTGAAGAGGCGAAAGCCCTAACCAGATCAATGGTTGAGACGCGAAAGTTGAATGATGAAAATGTAATATTAAATGAAAATTAAATTTGATGACAACGTGATTAGGACATCAAAATCAACCAGGCCGAACGATACACAACATTATTAACACATTTACTTTCAATGATTGAGGTTTTACCTCAAATATGGTTCATTTAAATTTTGTGACTTTGACCCCTCATATGCCTCAGATGACATCTTGTGAAGAAACCATTTTGTTGTCAATAGTCTTGACTTTGGAAAGAAATAACCTCTTTGGAGTGATTTGGTGTCCTAATATGCTAAATGTAGACATATGAGAATGTAACGTTGTCTATAAAATCACTTTATTTGATCATTACAGGTATTAACCGAGATTAATCCAGGTCCAGGTGTCTAAAGTGTAAACTAGGCCAGAACTATATGGACAAAAGGCAAAAAACAAAACACATTTCAGTACATGTTTTACACTATGTAACTTTTCTAATGGAGGTTACTTGAGTCAATGGAGATGCTATTGCTTTGCCTTGAATGATCTACAGTCAGTTTACTTGTACTTATCTTCATGGAGACACAAAAGGTGAAAGAGATTCACCTGAAAAGTAAAAAGCATGCTATGGCATGAATCCACTGAAACATGCGACGGACGTGCAAATGTTTCTATTTGTAGATAAATGTAGTAACTTATGTTTGCTCTTTTACTTGGCATATCAAACCGACCTTTACCATCCGGCAGCAGTGATTGATCGATGTTGTGTTTGAGATCAACACAGTACAAAAAATAACTTTGTCCATCTCTAGGTTCAATTTAATTCAGATAGATTATAAAACAAAAAGTACCATAAGTGACAAGGTGTCCCAAGCATAAAATGACTAGAGTCCAAATGCAGAGATGGTAGAAATGACTGTTGAAAATAGAGAAAGAAAGCTCACCGCTTTGTTGAAATGTAAATTGAGTGTAGTGTCATACAAGAAAATGTTTACTTTAACATAGGCTCTTTATATTTGTATTTGTATATGTGTATTTAAACATTAGAAAGTGGCTGTATTTCACTTAGTTTAGTGTTCCAAATGCATATTGTAATTGTAGACTTAATTTCTTTTTTTGTGTGTGGCTTGCTTTGAAAATACATTCATACAACGGGGACCGGTTTGACAAGGATGTTTGCTCACAAGTTGAGTTAGTTTTTAATGTGGATACATTTATCATTATGCAATGCATGTACATTCACTTTATTATTTAGCAGTAAAACATTGGTAGTGGGTACATAAATTGAGTTTGTAATGGTTTTAACTTCTTGTTTTCTTGTTGTTGTCTTTGTTGACCCTCCTTTGGCAGGTATGTACTATTAACACGTTCATTATAATGCGGTTGATAAGTTCTTACAGTCTGTTTATCAATCTACAGTGGGTTGTTCAGTTGTGTAGATTCTCGATTTAACTACGTGTTTGGTTGAGTTAGAGTTGAGTACTGCCTTATCCTCAGGTCACCCAGCGCATAATGTCTCTTTGAGTAGAGTCTGCAAATTCATTTTGGATCAAAATAAAAGTTAAAGTACTACAGGAACAAATATGCCATCAATAATATTTTTTCTTTAGATAACACATTTTGATGCCTGGTGAGTCTTGTTAAAAATAATTAGTATTCAATAGAATGTATTTGTTTTGTCGCTCTGGTCTAGATAATGTTTAATACAGGGGTAGTTAGTGCTTACATAGTCAATAGTCCATGAATGTGCATTTGCATTTACTGTTCGTTTCCAGCATTTGAGACCTCGACTTGTGCGAATTCTATTTAAATTAATTCAGGGTAAAGTGTTGCAGGTCCTTGTAATGTTGAACCACAGTACTACAAATTATATTGGCTCTTATATTCATTTAAAAAAGTGTATCGTCACCGGGACGGGGGTAAAAAGAAATGGAAAATTGTATTTCTTGTTGTGACACCAGTGTTTGATGATGATGTAACAAACAGTGCAGGGACGTAAAAGTAAATGGTCGTGGTAATCTTTTGTAATGCCCCTAAAGAAACGTTTTCCTTTTTAGTTCTAACACTTCATAAAAACAATCTTTCAAAATTGTAGCAATGAATAAATAGTTAAACCAACCGCACTACAGTGGACATCTCCACCCCCTTCCCCCTTCCTGCAGCCAATCAAAAAGCTTGAACCATCTGTGAGCTCACTCAGCCCCTCCCCCACTTCGACATGGTTCTGTCACCTTTTCTCTGCCTCTTTCTTTTCCTTTTCTCCTCTGCTTGATGGCTTAGCCGGCCTTTTTTTTTTTTCTTTTTTTTATCATTTCGCTATTAATTTTTTACATTTTAAGTAAGGAAATATATATAAATAGAAAGGGTGTGGATCCTCTGACGCGCGGGATGGAAAAGCATGTCGGCATTTTTTCCCACAACCCTCATGTGAGTCATTTATATCTTATTTATTTTCAGTTCGTGCTTCCATTGGCCGTTAACATTCTTGGCTCTTATCAGTGCCTCTGTTGTGTCGAGCTGCCATAGCCTTAGCCTTTCTGCATGCATCCCGCCCCCATACCCTAAGGCCGGCTGCTGATGCTGTCTTGTGACGTGGCTGGAGTGGGAGTCATGATGAGGGTGTGCTCTGTGTGCTTTGGGTTCACAATAAGGAAGATACGTACTTTCCTTTGAATGTTGTGAGAGATTAAACACATTGGCTTCTCCAGCATGTGCTCATGCTTTATTTGGGAAGACAACATAACAAAATAAAATAAAAAAGGAAAAGCGGTTCTCTTGGAAATGATTTGAAAGATTTGACCAGTCTGTGTAATAAATTCAGTATTTCTCAAAATAAGGCTATGGTTTTTCATCTCTTTAATTTTAATGTGTCATTCCAAATATACATTAGCATTTATCACTATATTTTTCATATTTTTGCTAGACTTACTGTACTACACCTGATTTAACTCAGATACCCTCCAAATGATCTATAACTTCCCCTTTTACCCAGTGGTTTGGTCAAATACACAGGCCTTTGGGTCATATTTGAGCATAATGTGGCCCAAACATTAACCATTTTGATGGTAGACAAAGCGATGTTAGACATATCCTATTGTCAGTCCGGAAACACTTCACAACTTTCCATTTGTCAAACCATAACCGAGCTCTGACCGATCTAAAACATGTAACATGTAATACATTGTAATACATCCTTTTTTCTCCACCACAGCCTGAGCCGTGATATCTAGCTGTGACTGTTTGTATTCTCCTGGATCAATGACCTTTGACTCAATTTTTACAAAACCTCATTCAGACTTAGAATTCCTTCAGTCTCTGTTTATTATAATGGGATCTCTACATCATGTGGTCTGTTTTCAGTGATACGTGATGTTTCACGATAGTCACAAAAAATGTAATTCGTATAATTCTTTACACAGGGTTAGTTTGTTGATAACCAAATCTCATTTTCTAAAATAGAGGAAAAGGCGTTAAACTGGTCAAACTTGTTCCTGGTATTCATGACACGCTGTAGGCGGATGCATGAAAGGAAGTGAATGGAAACCTTGGATATTTAGATATTATATTTACAATAGAAATGTAATTTGCTGCCACCACAGCAGTTGTAGTACAGACGCCTGGTTTCACAAACAATAATTACATATAATAAATGTCATAGAGGATGATTTGTGCTGTTCTTCCACCAAAAATGTGCTCCACCCCTCAACTGCAAACATTTAGATTCTGCCCTATGTATTGCTTGTTGAGTGACAAGAAAAAGATTCTTGCACAGTTTTTAACTTTAGTATCATGTATTCTGCATACACAGCATGTACAGAAATCTTTAAACAACATTTGAAATCTAAAACTTAGTGTAATTGTCCTCATATTCTTAAGCATCTGCCCATTTGGAAAACCCAAGTGAGTAAATCTGGAAGGTTCTGTATTGAAATCATTAAAAATTGCTATTAGACGTAGCCATGATTTTTGTTTTTGTTTTTTGTGTTTCAACAGGAATTATATTATCTGAGAATCTTAAAAAGCAAAGAAAATATGGAGAAAGGATTATTTGAAGATCCACACCCGGTAAGGGCAGCATTATGAAGACGTAATTTAGATGTATAAATGTTTAACGTTACTCACTGACTTGTGTGTGTCTTGTTTACTGTAGCCGCAAAGGCGACTAAGGGTGTGCGTGGCCACCTGCAACAGAGCAGACTACTCCAAACTGGCACCCATCATGTTTGGGATCAAAACTCACCCGAGGACTTTGAACTGGAAGTGGTGGTGCTCGGCTCACATCTCATTGATGACTATGGGTAAGGCCAATCAAACCAAAGTAGGGCTGCTCGATCCTGGAAAAGAAATTAGAAAATAAAATCACATATAAACATATTTACATTATTTGAAACTGATTCTTGTGGATTCATGTTTTTAAAAGCCACTGTAGATTAGAGACGAATGGCTTGTGAGCAGAACTAAGGCCCATATAAGATTCACAAAAGTCATTTTTTATTTTGCAAATACATCACTTTTGAAATACAGGATCAAAATTCAATTAATTGCACAGCTCTAAACAGACAAATGCATGAGGTGCAATTAATAGTTTTTGTTTCTAAATCCTGTACATCTATTACAGTTTGTTATTTTTTTTACTTTGTTTATCTTTAAGCAGACAGGTATTTAGTTTAAAACTAAAACATACGTAAATCATTATTTTATATTTAGTTAAATTTAAACTGCAGTATTTAACAACTTAATAGAAACCAGTCCATTGTCTTCAAAACTGTGTACCTGCTCAGAGTGAACTTTCACCTTAACAGGAAGTAGATTTTCAATTCCTTCACTTGACACCGAGTGCAACTTGCTGACCTTCAGGAGGTCCCGCCCTGTGGGCAGGGCTTCTCAGAGTAGGGTAAATATCGGAGTTCCCAGACTCGATCTGCAGATTGATAATGACTCTTGGACGAGAGTTGAAACATTTTGTTCTTCTAAAAACAGTGTCCAGATGACTACAACTGAAACTTTTTCTCCAGTGAAACACTCCTGCACAAATGAGTGATTACACCGCCCCAGAATACATATTACCTTCAGGAAGAAGGCTCCGCACCCTCAAACAGACTTTTATCCCAACATCAGTTAAACTACTCATCGCTAAATGACTTAAACAAGCATAATGCACTTTAACATCACATGCACTTTCTTTGTTGTTGTCTTTACGCTTCATGTGCATCGGGCATGAATCAAAAGCTTGATACACTGAATGTTTTTGATTATTATGCTGTCCATTTGTAACATTTCCAAGGCTACTAACTGATTTATTATTATTATCATTATTATTATTATTATTATTTGTAATTCCACAGGAACACATTCCGTATGATTGAACAGGATGACTTTGACATCGGCTCCAAACTTCACACAATAGTGAGAGGGGAGGATGAGGCAGCCATGGTGGAAAGTGTGGGTCTCGCCTTAGTGAAGCTTCCAGATGTCCTACAGCGACTGAATCCGGACATTTTGATTGTCCACGGTGATCGTTTTGATGCACTGGCCCTAGCAACTGCAGCCGCTCTAATGAACATTCGAATACTGCATGTCGAAGGAGGAGAAGTGAGTAGAACTGGGTGCATTTTGTATTAGCGCTCACATTCCCAAAGCCCCTTTCCCTTTCACGCCACACTTTCCTTTCAAATAAAGCACATGAGAAGAACTGTGTATTGAGCGTCTCACAGGCCAAAACAAGCAAACAAACAAACAAAGCTTTTTTCAGTGTTGGATGATACTTCATTGCTGTCTTTTCTAGACTGAAGTGTGACGAGTGAATTGGAAAAGCATTTAGAAAGTCAAGATAAAAATATTTCTTAGCAATTCAAAATTCCCAAAATCTTTAACCACTTCTGTACTGAAAGGAATGTAAAAAAAACAACAACCTGTAGTTCTTGTTTTAATCATTCTGATCACTTTATTTTAGGTGAGCGGTACAATCGATGACTCAATCCGCCATGCCATCAGTAAACTGGCGCATTACCACGCTTGTTGCACCCGCCGGGCAGAGCAGCACCTCATAGCCATGTGTGAAGACCATTCTCGCATATTATTGGCTGGCTGCCCTTCTTATGATAAGCTGTTGGCAAAACATCACAAAGAAGACTATATGGACATCATTAAGAGCTGGCTTGGTATTCACTCATTGAAATATGTGTGTGTAAATA
Organism: Chaenogobius annularis; assembly: GCA_015082035.1. Taxonomy (NCBI): domain Eukaryota; kingdom Metazoa; phylum Chordata; class Actinopteri; order Gobiiformes; family Gobiidae; genus Chaenogobius; species Chaenogobius annularis. The sequence continues at coordinate 4,457 of BJKM01001326.1, read as the reverse complement.
TTGCGTGAACAGTATGTACGTCAGTGTGTACTTTGATTTCCAGGTGAAAATGTCAAAGAGAATGATTATATTGTGGCTTTGCAACATCCGGTCACCACAGATATTCAACACTCTATCAAAATATATGGTTTAATGCTGGATGCGCTTCTGTCTTTTAACAAGAAGACCCTAATTCTCTTTCCCAATATTGATGCAGGTCAGTTTCCAGCTTCATTTACCAATAGGCAAGGTTTATAAAATAATTGTATGACATTATATTGAACAGGGAGTAAAGAGTTGGTGCGTGTGATGAGGAAGAAGGGCATAGAACAGCACCCTAATTTCCGAGCTGTGAAGCATGTTCCTTTTGATCAGTTCATCCAGATGGTATCCCACGCTGGCTGCATGATCGGAAACAGCAGCTGTGGAGTCCGAGAAGCAGGGGCCTTCGGCACTCCTGTCGTAAACCTGGGCACAAGACAGACTGGCAGAGAAACTGGTACATAATCTCAACCCCAATGTGAAGGCAATGACCACCACGTATTGTTGTTGATGTGATTCATTTTTCATTCATGTTGAAATGTAGGTGAAAATGTTCTGCACGTGAGAGATGCTGATACTCAGAGTAAGATCTACCACGCCCTGGAGTTGCAGTTTGGGAAACGATACCCCTGGTTAGTCATACAACCCGCTTCATTTTATGTAATCTAATGTACTATGGATAATGTGCTGTTTCTTCAGCTCCAAGATTTACGGTGATGGAAATGCAGTGCCGCGTATACTCAAATTTCTACATTCTATTAACATGAACGAGCCGCTACAGAAGACATTCTGTTTTCCGATTGTGAAAGAGAGCAACTCTCAGGACATTGATCATATTCTGGAGACGCAAAGTGCCCTTGCTGTTGATCTTGGAGGAACTAATCTTCGGGTGGCCATTGTTTGCATGAGAGTAAGTAAACTATGTTTTCATAAGTTTTATAAATAATAGACATTCATATTTCAGTTATTGTTCCCCTTTCTTTTATATCAGGGAAGCATAGTCAAGAAATATATTCAGTTGAATCCAAAAACCTATGAGGCAAGGATGAACCTCATATTAAAGATGTGTACTGAAGCCATGCAGGATGCTGTACGGCTCAACTGTAGGATACTTGGTGTTGGTATGAGAGAACCTGATCACTTTGTGAATTTCTTTAATGTAATTTGTTTTAATATTAATAATGCATTACAGGAATCTCATCAGGCGGCCGAGTCAATCCACAGGAGGGTGTGATTCTGCATTCCACAAAACTCATTCAAGAGTGGTCATCAGTGGATCTGAGGACGCCCATCTCTGACGCCCTGCATCTCCCTGTTTGGGTGGACAACGACGGAAACTGTGCGGCGCTGGCTGAGAAGAAGTTTGGTCATGGCAGAGGGGTGGAGAACTTTGCTACTGTAATCACTGGAACCGGTGAGTGATTATCTTAAGTTTCATCCTAAGTGCTCATCCTAAGTGCTCCTAAGTGCTCATCCTAAGTGCTCATCCTAAGTGCTCATCCTAAGTGCTCATCCTAAGTGCTCATCCTAAGTGCTCATCCTAAGTGCTCATCCTAATGCTCATCCTAAATGCTCATCCTAAATGCTCATCCTAAGTGCTCATCCTAAGTGCTCATCCTAAGTGCTCATCCTAAGTTTATTTTCTGTTCTCTAGGCATTGGTGGAGGCATCATACTTAATAATGAATTGATTCATGGGAGCACTTTTTGCGCTGCTGAGCTGGGACACATCATAGTTTCATTGGACGGACCAGAGTGTTCATGTGGCAGCCAAGGATGCATAGAAGCATATGCATCTGGCATGGCATTGCAGAGAGAGGCTAAAAAACTTAATGATGGTGAGTTGATTAGGCCAATGCTAAAAGTAAAGTACTGTTTAAATCAGACATGGCTAAATAAACTGGGGTTTGGCACATGTCATGAAAAACATGGATTTTGTGATGTAATCTAAACGGCATGCATATTTCAGAGGACATCATGACGATAGAGGGAATGAAGGTTGTGGAGCCGGTTACAGCCATTCACCTCATCTCCGCAGCAAAAATGGGCAACTCAAAGGCTCAAGCTGTTCTCAATAAAGGTATGGCTTCGACTCCTATCAATAGTGACGAGCAATACAGACGACTTTTTGATTTGCTACGACACCAGTAATACTACGGCAACTGGCGAGTATTGCAATCTGATACCAATACAAATGTGTTTAGTGAAAAAAATGCATTGTAACTGCTCTACAACAAAGAATTTTTCCATGGTGCTTCACCACAGTTTTAACTAAAATATAAGTACATTTTTTGGAAGGAAATTGAATATTTATTTTTCCATGAGAATTGATACAATATCTTATCCATATCAAAATATCACTATTTTGGTATCCATCCTCCCATCACTAGTTCAAATGCTTCCTAAATTGTGCTCATTACAAGCTCAGATTCATGTAAATATGTATTGTTGCAGAATCGTAACACATTGTATTCATGATTATCTTTCTGTCCAGCTTCCACAGCCCTTGGTGTAGGTATTATCAACATCCTCCACACAGTGAACCCATCGCTGATCATTCTATCTGGAGTACTAGCTTCGTGCTACCAGGCCTCGGTGCAGCGCGTCATCTCAGAGAGAGCACTGTCCTCTGCACAGAATATCAAGGTTCTCACATCAGATCTGGAGGAACCAGCTCTACTTGGAGCTGCTACTATGGTGTTAGACTACACAACTAGAAGAATATACTGAAGGACAAAGAGCTTGCCTTACTCAAACACTTATGGAGTGCATTTGAAGACATGAAGTTCAACCCTGTTAAGGTTAGAAAAAATTATGTTTCTTTACATTTTGACAATCAAAATATGATTATTTTACTTATGTCCTCCAAAGTGAATACAGGAAATGTTTTATTTGAATAATTGCGCCAATATGACCCACTCTTTACTCTGTTGTGACCAAATGTGTATATTTATTTTATGCTTATTATCGTTACATTGCAAGTTCTTTTTAAATAAATTTTTGAACATATTATTTATCATTTAATTTATTGTAATTATGTCAATTTGGACATCAGAGATTTTATCAAATACATTTTCAGCAGCATTTTTTTTTGTGCATCTTAGTTTTGGTTCCTTATTTTTATTTTCTTTTGCATCATGAGCTCAATAAACTGCCTTTTGTTGTCCAAATTAAAAACTCGATTAAAATGCTTTGACCTTTCTTGCAACATGAATTCCGTGTAATGTTATTTCTCTACCAAAGACAGTCAAAGACAGAAGCCAGTTCCTTCGGTCAGGTGTGTCACCTGACACCTATCAGGCTGACACTTGAAATGGTACATCATTTTAAACAGTCAGGCTTCAACTGGGTTTCTTTTGAATTTTAAAGAGAAATATGCAATTTGACTTGAATTGTTTTAGCTCATCATTCAATTATTTCTGTTTAGAAAGAAAGAACATTTAATCCAACAAAACCTCCTTTATCATATCGGTGTAATCCCTCATTCGTCCAGGAGTGTTCCGTTGTAGAAAAAGATTCAGTTGTAGTCATCTGGACTCTGTTTTAGAAAAAACAAAACGTTTCAACTCTCATCCAAGAGTCATTCTCAATCAGAGAAACAAGTCTGGGAACTCTTGTTTATATCCTACTCTGTGAGAGCCCTGCCCACAGGGCGGGACCTCCTGCTAATGGCCCATTGAAACTGGGATGGGCCTATTGTTCTATTGTTCCCTGCCTCACCTTGAGTGCCTATTTAGCATCCGAATGCCCAGGGCGTCTCCAGGGTTTCAGCAGACCATTATAAACAACGGGAAGGTTGAATCTTAAACCTCCATTACGATTTAATGAAGGATTCTCTTTTTTGACAAAGATGGCCTCCTTAACTCCTCTTTTCAAACCATCTTTTCTCCCTGCTCAGAATCTCCACCTCACTGTCTTCAATAGAGTGGTTTGTGGCTTTAAGATGAAGATGCACAGCGCTCTGGGGTCCTGAACTTGCGTGTCTTCTGTGCTGATAAAGCCTCTTGTGAAGTGGCTGTTTAGTCTCCCCTATGTACCTCTCTTTACAACTTTCTACACTGCATTGGATAGAATACACTACATTGCTCTGCTTTTGTGTAGGCATCTTGTCCTTAGGGTGAACCAGTTTTTGTCTTAACGTGTTTCCTGGTTTGAAATAAACAGGGACTTCGTGTTGTCTAAAAATTCTTTGCAGTTTTTCTGACAGTCCCGAGACATAAGGGATAGAGACACCCCTTCTTCTTGGTTCTGTTTCCCTTTTGTCCCTTTAGTCCTGCTTTTTGGTTCTCTGCACTTTGTTAAGAGCCAAAGTCGGGTATCCACAGGCTGAGAGAGCATTCCAGACGTGTGTTTCCTCTTTCCTCTTGCCCTCTGAGCTGGTGGGCACCTCTTGTGCTCTGTGTTGTAGTGTTCTGATCACTCCCAGCTTGTGCTGTA